>ML663041.1:2795753-2943089 GCA_007570785.1 Antilocapra americana
TGGCATAGTCAATAAAGCAGAAAGAGATGTTTTTCTGGAACTCTCTTCCTTTTTCAATGATGTAATAGATGTTGGCAATTTGATCTCTGGTTCCTCTGCCTTTTCTAAATCCAGCTTGAACATCTGGAAGGTCACAATTCACGTACTATTGAAGCCTGGCTAGGACACTTTTGAGCATTACTTTACTAGCATGTGAGATGAGTGCAGTTGTGTGGTAGTTTGAGCATTCTTTGCCATTGCCTTTCTTTGGGATTGGAATGAAAACTGACCTTTTCCAGTCCTGTGGCCACTGCTGTGTTTTCCAAATTTGCTGGCATATTGAGTGCAGCACTTTCACAGCATCATCTTTTACGATTTTTTTTTACGTTTAGTTTTTTAATTTATTTATTTATTTTCAATAGATTTTTTTAATTTATTTTTTTTAAATTTTCTTTATTTTATTGTGTTGGTTTTGCCATACACTGCCATGAATCTGTCATGGGTATACATATGTTCCCCTTCCAGAACCGCCCTCCCTCCTCCCGCCTGATTCCCTCTCTCTGGGTCATCCCGGTGCACCAGCCCTGAGCATCAATTCTGGGCTGGCGATTGATTTCACATATGATAATAAACATGTTTCAATGCCTTTCTCCTATATCATCCCACCCTTGCCCTCTTCCACAGAGTCCACGAGACTGTTCTATACATCTGCGTTCCTTTTGCTGTCTCGCATGCAGGGTTCTCATTACCATCTTTCTAAATTCCATATATATGCGTTAGTATACTGTATTGTTGTTTTCCTTCTGGCTTACTTCACTCTGGATAATGGGCTCCAGTTCCGTCCACCTGAGTAGAACTGATTCAAATGAATTCTTTTTAATGGCTGAGTAATATTCCATTGTGTATATGTACCACAGCTTTCTTATCCATTCGTCAGTTGATGGGCATCTAGGTTGCTTCCATGTCCTGGCTATTGTAAATAATGCGGCGATGAACATTGGGGTACACGTGTCTCTTTCAATTCTGGTTTCCTCGGTGTGTATGCCCAGCAGTGGGATTGCTGGGTCATATGGCAGGTCTATTTGCAGTTTTTTAAGGAATCTCCACACTCTTTTCCATAGTGGCTGTACTAGTTTGCATTCCCACCAACAGTGTAAGAGGGTTCCCTTTTCTCCACAGCCTCTCCAGCATTTATTGCTTGTAGACTTTTGGATGGCAGCCATTCTGACTGGTATAAAGTGGTACCTCATTGTGGTTTTGATTTGCATTTCTCTGATAATGAGTGATGTTGAGCATCTTTTCATGTGTTTGTTAGCCATTTTTATGTCTTCTTTGGAGAAATGTCTGTTAAGTTCTTTGGCCCACTTTTTGATTGAGTTGTTTATTTTTCTGGAATGGAGCTGCAGGAGTTGCTTGTATATTTTTGAGATTACTTGTTTGTCCAATGCTTCATTTGCTTATTTTCTCCCATTCTGAAGGCTGTCTTTTCACCTTGCTTATAGTTTCCTTTGTTGTGCAGAAGCTTTAATTTTAATTAGGTCCCATTTGTTTATTTGTGCTTTTATTTCCAATATTCTGGGAGGTGGGTCATAGAGGATCCTGCTTTGGTTTATGTCAGAGAGTGTTTTGAAATAGCTCAACTGGAATTCCATCACCTGCACTAGCTTGTTCTTGTGATGCTTTCTAAGGCCCACTTGGCTTCACATTCTAGGATGTCCAGCTCTAGGTGAGTTATCACATCATCATGATTATGTGGGTCATTAAGATCTTTTTTTCATATAGTTCTTATGTGTATTCTTGCCACCTCTTCTTAATATGTTCTGCTTCTGTTAGGTCCACACCATTTCTGTCCTTTATTGAGCCCATCTTTGCATGCAATGTTCCCTTGGTATCTCTAATTTTCTTGAAGAGATCTCTAATCTTTCCCATTCTATTGTTTTCCTCTATTTCTTTGTATTGATCACTGTGGAAGGCTTTCTCATCTCCTCTTGGTATTCTTTGGAACACTGCATTCAAATTAGTATATCTTTCCTTTTCTCCTTTGATTTTTGCTTCTCTTCTTTTCACAGATATTTGTAAAGCCTCCTCAGACAACCATTTTGCTTTTTTGCATTTCTTTTTCTTGGGGATGGTCTTGAATCCTGTCTCCTGTACAGTGTCACAAACCTCCAGCACTCTGTCTATCAGGTCTAATCCCTTGAATCTATTTCTCACTTCCACTGTATAATCATAAGGGATTTGATTTAAGTCATACCTGAATGGTCTAGTGGTTTTCCTTATGTTCTTCAATTTAAGTGTGAAGTTGTCAATAAGGAGTTCAAGAACTGAGCCATAGTCAGCTCCTAGTCTTGTTTTTGCTGACTGTATAGAGCTTCTCCATCTTTGGCTGCAAAGAATATCATCAGTCTGATTTTGATATTGACCATCTGGTGATGTCCATGTGTAGAGTCTTCTCTTTTGTTGTTGTAAGAAGGTGTTTCCCATGGCCTGTACATTCTTGTGCATTCTCTTGGAAAATCTATTAGCCTTTGCCCTGTTTCATTCTGTGCTCCAAGGCCAAATTTGCCTGTTACTCCAGGTGTTTCCTGACTTTCTACTTTTGCATTCCAGTCCCTTTTTGCATTATAGAAAAGGACATCTTTTGGGGGTTAGTTCTAGAAGGTCTTGTAGGTCTTCACAGAACTGTTCAACTTCAGCTTCTTCAGCATAACCGGTTGGGGCATAGACTTGGATTATCACGATATTGAATGATTTGCCTTGTAAATGAACCGAGATCATTCTGTCCTTTTTGAGATTGCATCCAAGTACTGCATTTTGGATTCTTTTGTTGACTATGATGGCTATTCCGTTTCCTACCCACAATAGTAGATATAATGCTCATGTGTGTTAAATTCACCCAACCCAGTCCATTTTAATTCACTGGTTCCTAAAATATCAATGTTCACTCTTTCCATCTCCTGTTTCACTACTTCCAATATTGTATATTCCCAGTATTATAGTACCGTCCTAACATAACCTCCATTCTTTGCAGATGAAGAATCCAAGGCCAACAGAAGTCTGGGAACCTACATAAGGTCCTGTAAGCTAGCCAAAGTCATGGCCTATGGTAGAACCCAGAACCTCATGTTCCAACACTGCTCTTACCTCGACTTTCTCTTGCTCTACATTCAAGATCAAGAATGAAATCTAATGAGCAAAATTGAGTTGAAAGTCTCCAAATTAGTCACAATTCAGGAAATGAAAAAGAAGTCAAACTTGTTAATACTGCATAGTTGAAGAAAGTCACACTTCGCAGAGGAAAGAGCTTCAAAAGGGGAGACAGTGGATCTCTATTTCATGACTCAGCTAACTTTCTGAGTTGACTAAGATAAATCCTGCTAATGTAAAATGAAGGACTGAATAATATTCTCCAAAGCTCCTTACCTGCTTTGGTTCTATGATCCAAGCACTGGGAGAAAGATCACTAGACATTTAGCTCAGCATTTGGAATTCAAATGTATCCATCTTCCCTGTCTTCTAATCTTCTCATAAGTTGGTAATAAGTTGCTTAAGAAAGTGGTGGTGAAGTAAAAAGCCAACCTAATAAGCTTAATATTGTCTTCCACCTTAAACTCACTATACCAAAAAAGTGTAGTTCTGTCTAGCTCAGGCTTCCCTTGTGGCTCTGTGGTAAAGTATCTCCCTGCCAATGCAAGGGATGCCCACTGATCCTTGGGATGGGAAGCTTCCCTGGAGAAGGAAATGCAACCCATTTCTTTGCCTGGGCAAAGGAGCCTGGTAGGATATAGTTCCTGGGGTCTCAAGAGAATCAGACAATAGGGTTAAACAACTGTGTAGCTCAAATCCTCCCCCTTAAGAAAAACAACCAAACTACACTCTCACTTGGCCTATTTGTTGTTTTACAGAGAACCATAAGCTTCCCTGCCTCTGGATCTTTGCTGAATACCCTTTATTTCTATCAACTTTAGTCCTGATACTTCCTTCAATTCCTAGTTTGAACCCCAGCTACTCCATATGGCATCTTCCTACTCTTCTGCAATATACTTTTTTCTGACCATCTATTTGATCCTTAGCCACCTGGCATTTGGTCTTGATGAATGTCCTATGTTTCAAACTAGATAAAACTCCACTCTCTCCAGGAAATGACTTAGACCTATTTTTGTACCTGTGCAATAGCCTACACACAGCAGGTGCCTACTAAATATTTGGTGTTAATCATGATGATAACCCATCTCAAAGAGCTGTCATCAGGACCTAATGGGTAGTCCATGAAAACTTGCTGGCATATAATCAACACTCGATAAATGTTATTTTTATTTTCCTCTGGTAGAGATTCATTGATTTTGTTAAGTTCAGTCAAAATTAGAATCTGAGTGTTTTTAATGTTTGTAGTATTATGAAATTTTCCCTAAATCAAGCTAAGTACACTCTTGCATATGAAATGTAACTTTTATGTGACATAATTTTTATGTCACTTAAGCTCTCACAGTTTAATTTATTTAGTACCTCCCATATTTATGGAGAAATAAATTCCAGTTTCACACTGTTTGCAAGCCTTTTTTCCCCTCAGTGATTGCAACTCACTAAGAGTTTTAAAGGTAAAACAACAAAAACATGGCCCTTCGTGAATTGACTACTTTGATCAAAGCCTTCACCCAACTGATTTCGAACAAAATGTAACCAAAATTTAGAATATTAAAAATTTCAGTGTGATCATAGAACACTAAAATTGATCTGAAAAGAGGGTGTTCAAAGTTTCAAACATTTCTAAAATCTTGTTTGTGGACAGCAAAGAGAGAAAAAGCATGTACTACCATGTTTTAGTGTCTTACTCTGTAATACTGAATATTAATGGACTTTGTATATCAGTTATTCAAACTATCTCCATATGTATATAATATTTATACATTTGGAGATGTACAATTTCTATATCAATTGGTAAAAACATCAGCTTTTGCTGTGTATGTTTAGTTGTTCAACTCTTTGTGACCCCATGGACTGTAGACAGCCAGGCTCCTCTGCCCATGGGATTCTCCAGGCAAGAATACTGGAGTGGGTTGCCATTCCCTTCTCCAGGGGATCTTCACAACCCAGAGACTGAACCTGTGTCTCTTGTGTCTCCTGCATTGCCAAGCAGATTCTTTACCACTAACACCATCTGGGAAGCCCCCAAAGTATCAGCTTCGTTGGAATTATGAATTACATACACACTGAACCATTCCCAATAATTTATTGTTATAGGCCTATTAATTTAACAAGGCCATTTTGAAGATGATTCAGTCCTCCACCATGTGTAATTTTACTATCATGGCCAAAAAAATAATTCAAATTAAATTTGGATTTATACCTGAATCTAAAATAACATGTACAACAGTGTCAAAGGTTTTGCCTTCAACAGAATCAACTTCCAAATATTTAGCTTTATTCCATAAATTGAATGAAATAGTCAAACCATTACTGGAATTAGCTTAATTGCTTTTTCTATTTGAAGCAGCTAATGACATTGATATAGAATTTGCACCACTTAACATATGCAAAATTCTTCTCTAGTGAAATTAACACAGGTCTTTTTGTTTCACTGTTTGCACATGAAAATTAGAAATAAATGAGCTAAATCAACTCAGGCAAACATCCATTTATTCTAAATAAGAGGGCCTGCTTCATAGTGATGATAAAAGCACTTTCTGCAGCTGTATGTGCTACATCATTTTCATATACAACCTTCTTAACATAACTAGTAGTTACTGAAATAGCTTCTAATGTTCCTTCAGCAGATTTGTGTCTTGGGTTTTCATGAGGTTATTGACATCATCCCCTGGTGGCTCAGACAGTAAAGCATCTGCCTACAATGCTGCAGACCCAATTTCAATCCCTGGGTCAGGAAGATCTCCTGGAGAAGGAAATGGCAACCCACTCCAGTACTCTTGCCTGGAAAAAACCATGGAGGGAGGAGTCTGGTAGGCTACAGTCCATGGGGTCGCAAAGAGTCAGACGCTGAGCGACTTCACTTTCACTGACATCACCACAGCACCCCTTGTGGATAATAAATGTCAATAAGCATTCTCTACATGTCTCCCATTCATTATCAGTTACTTGAGAAGTTGATCTTTTCATTACATTACATTTAAAAGTCATCGAGGCCAAATGGGTCTATTGAAATATTTTTAATAGAAGCGTTAAAAAAATAACACACAAAAGCACAAATGATCATTTAACCTGAACCTCTGACTTTCAGCAAATCTTACTGGGCATTCTTTTGGCAACTAAACAAAAACTACATTTCCAGGTTTTCACTAATCTAATCTCCTCAAAATTCATTTTCCATTTTATCTAGCTTCCAGAAATAAATGTAAACCAAGTAAGAGTTGAAACAGCAAACCATCTGGGTTGTAAGAACTCTTTTTGATAATTCTGAAAGATTAACAGCTCAGACTACCTGGACAAAATAAATACTTAGATATAGATCTGTATTGGGTTGGCCAAGAATTTCATTCATTTTGGGGTTTTTGGTAGTATGGTATAGAAATACCTGAATGAATTTTTTGGGCAACTCAACACCATGCCATAAATGACAAAAATCACTCCAGCAGATTTATTCAGATTTCTGTCTACACTGGACTGCTCAATCTCTATTTCCCATATACAGTTCATGTGCTCATCATGCATAATTTACTCTGTTTCCCAATGGCTCTGCATCCTCATGGCCTGAAGGGTTTGTTCATTTTGCATGGTTGGGTCATAGCTCAACTTGCTGGAAAGCCAAGTAGCCTGCAAGGACAGCAGTGTCAAGAACTTCTTCTACCACAACTTAAGACCGGAAGCAGTTAAGTCTCCTTATCTGTTCCCGGTTCAGGAGGGCTTGTCTTTATCAGGGAGCATGCTGTCACTGAAAGGGAGGTGTCCTGGAAAGGGTTGGAAAAAAGCAGCATGGCACCATGGGATCTTTCAGACTTAATCACAATTTAAAGGGAAAACTCTCTTCCTTGCAAATGTATCTCACATGCTAATGAATGAGATTGTGAGAGAACTCAAGCTGATTTATTTTTAATATACCATTAATGATAATGCTTTGTTAAAAAAAATAAATACCAGATAAATGTCAAACCAGACAAAATGCAAAGACATAAGGCATAAATTAGGACTGCCCAGAGGAAACAAGACTATATGGTAACCTTACCCTTTACATACACATTTTGTCATAGCACTATATAGCAGCACAGGCCTACAAAGGAAAATTGCCAATTTCGTCATGCCAAGCAGAGACACAAATCAGATTCAATCTTTGATTAGTTAGTTAAATATACAAACATCCTTAGAATCAACCTTCCTTCCTTCCCTAATTTTTATCCTGACTCAGAAATAAAGTTAACTGAGTGTCCTAAAATCTTAATTTTAATACTATTTGGATCTATGGTAGTCATTAAGAGAAATGGGATGAAATAACCAAGTTTTTGTTCTGGGTGTTCATGTGTGCATGTCTCCATAGGGTTAAACAGTTTTCCCAATCTAAATTTTTTAAATTCCCATCCATAGTAGTCTTGGAAACTAACTTAGTTCATTCAGTGTATTGTGAGAAGAAAAGTTCCTTGTGAGAAGTGTTTGTTTTACAGAAAGAAACTCCATCTCACAACAAGAAGAATTCATAAAAAATACACTTATGCTAGTTCTTTAGTGCACCCAAATTCCTGGAAGACTCTCTTGATTTACTTTGATTCTTTGAAGGGAGAATTATTTTTTTAAAATAATCCATAGGAAAACATTGTTTGTCATTAAGAAGAAGACAGAGTAATATCCCATTAATATGTCAATATGATGTTCACATATTTTCCAGATGAATAAAGATAACTATTTATCTGTCTAAATGTCAGTCACTTCATGGCATTATAAAATAAATACACCAAACATAATTCAATTGTCTCTTAATGGCACAAGGTAACCATTCTGTTGTATTTAGTCACAAAGTTTATTCCTAAAGGAATAACGCAAGCAATTTGGTGTCATATGTTTTCTGTAAAGTTATTTCTCATTTGATGCTAACCTTTATCACTATTATCTCTGAGGCATTAGGATTCCATTTCATGATATCTGGTTAGGCTAGGGTTAACACTTTGTTGATCCTATGAAAAGAATTGCATGGTTTTTATAGCAAGTGATCTGTCCATTCTTTAACTTCTTATGTGTTCACAGCTTTGTCATTGCTAATTACTGTCCTAAATCTGACCTTCAGCTACATGGGAAGTTACGGTCCAGTAAATTTCACACAGTGGTCTCTCCTTTACATTTTTATTCCTATGGAGAAATGGAACTAGCATGTATTCTACATCTTACTGTTAGGGGTTTTATATTCATTATCTAATCCAAAACTCCATGTGAAAAGTTTGTGGTAACTTTTTAAAGACAGACCACCTGCTGGGGTTCACACTCACGTCAGGCAGAACCCAGGCCAGTTTTTCTTCCTCTAGGTCATGCCACTCCACCCATCTGATTTCTCAGTTCTGTTTTCTATAACTCTTTGAAATCCTATAGGCAAGAAATCAGATAAGAAAGTTCTAGGTCAAGAAAAAATCTTAAATTTCCATCAGGTTGAAAGATATTATGATGACTAATGTATTTAATACTTCTGAAATCAGATTTATTAAAAGTGAAAAAGCTCTTTCCAGGTTGACCTTTCAAGGAGATTAGGTCCTTCTTGATTTCCTAACTAATTGAAATGCTGGCAGGAATAGTTTAGGTTGTGATTTTGGTTTTGGCCTTGGTATATACAGAGAACGGACTATTATAAGATCCCCAGAGGCCCAGAGAGGGCAACAAACAAAAGTGCCACTTTGAAATGGCCCCAAGCTGCTGTCCCATTATTAGCCATCCTGGAATGAATAGCCAAAGCTCACAGGGCCAAGTAGCATGAGCAGACAATCTACCTGATGACAGAGGAACAGCTGACACTTCCAGGGATAGATAGGCATAATTAACGACCGTGATGGCAGCAGCCCAGGGGTTGGGTCAGGCCAGGTCCCTGATGCCCATGGATACCACCTCTTATTGGGCCATGTTTTGAATCATACTTTCCTAAGCACCCCTTGCTTTCACGGAATGTGACCCCTAAATTAAGACTGCATCACCCTAAAATACTTTAGATTCTTAGTTTATACACTAGACAGGACAAATCCAAAAGTAGAGTCAGGGTTTTGAGGCCTGTGAGGGACATTTTTCCTGAAGAACAAGGCTATTTTAATTGTGCACAATTTGTTTTGTTTCTGTAATAAATCTTCAGATGTTATTCCTGCACATTCTATTTGGAGAGGATATATTTCTCTTATATGGAACAATTTTACTTCAGTCAAATAAGGAGTTATAACTGGGAGTTCTGGTTAAATAAATAAAAATATATGCTTTTAAAATTTCATTATATACAGCAGTATTTGAGTTGCAATAGACTTGAATTCTTCATTTAGAGAAGCCACTGTAAATCTTACCCAAATAAAATCTATGGAACTCTAAAACAGAGCATTTAAATACTGTCTCCTATTTGTATGTTTTTGCAGTTTTCAAATACTTTGATAATCATTTCATACATATTTTATGGAAATAAGTGGAAAGAAGTGCATTTTAGAAATGGAGGGGAAAAGTAAACAAGTCTCCAAGAAGTTAGACAGCAAGTCACTATCTGTGACTATTGAGTTGCCATACCCTCCTCCAGGGGAATCTTTCAACCCAGGTATCAAACCTGGGTCTCCCGCATTGCAGGCAGATTCTTTACCATTTGAGGCATCAGGGAAGCATTGGGAATCAGTGCTCCTCTAAAATGGATATTTTTGCTGTATACAGCCAAGCAGCTTCACCTAAAATAGGGCAGACTGCCACAAACACTCAGGAGACAGTAAAATTCTTCTGACATGTTATTAAGATAGATTCCTTGGGGGACTTCCCTGGTGGTCCAGTAGCTAAGAATCTGCCCTCCAATACAGGGGATGCAGGCTTGATCCCTGATCTGGGAACTTAGATCCCACATGTCATTGGGCAACCAGAGAAAGCCTGTGAAATGCAACAAACACCTAGTGGAGTCAAAAAATAATAACAATAAAAGATTCCCTGGGAATTGACCAGTCATAAGCAAACCACATATCAGACATGTAAGGATCAAATTAAAATGGCTATAAGTCCCATCTCACATTCTTATTTTTTTTCCCTAATAAATAAGATGTTGTCAACTCGGTAGCCCTGAAGTAGCCCTAAAGCTTGAGATCTCATGAGTACAGGCTGATTTAATGCATTTTTAATCATTTATAGTACAAATACTTCCAAGAGGTAAAGCAGGCATAGAGGCATCAGGATGAAATTAAAAAGAACAGAGGTTAGTTAACAAATCACCTAGGTAGACCCAAAGGGGATGGGACTGAAGAAGTATAAGTGTTGAAGTTGTCAGTGGTAGAGAATACAGACTGGTCAGATGAACAACCAATAATCCCATGTAATAATAAGTGTAGTGTAGCCCTCTAGGTAGGGCTTCCCTTGTGGCTCAAAGGTAAAGAATCTGCCTGCCACTGCAGGAGATGCAAATTCGATCTCTGGATCATGAAGACCTCTGGAGGAGGAAACGGCAACCCACTCCAGTATTCTTGCTTGGAGAGTCCCCATTGACAGAGGAGCCTGGTGTACCATTGTCCATATGGTTGCAAAGAGTCAGACATGACTTAAGAGACTGAAAAACAACAGTACCTCTATGTAACCATTCATCACAGAAGAAAACTCCGTAAGAGAACTCTAAAAGAATAGAGAAGGATCAAAGGTAGAGCATCAAAAGACAGCTTCTTTTTATTCTTTTTTTTAAATTTTATTTTTCTTGGCCATACCACACGTGGGGTCTTAGTTCCTCAACCAAGATCAAACTGATGCCCCTGTCTTGGAAGAGAGGAGTCTTACCAACTGGACCACCAAGGATGACCCCAAAAGATAGTTTAAAACAAACCTCTACTTTGTATCCCTCTAGGGAGGGTTTTTGGAGAAGGTAATGGCACCCCACTCTAGACTCTTGCCTGGAAAATTCCATGAATGGAGGAGCCTGGTAGGTTGCAGTCCATGGGGTCCCTAAGAGTCGGACACGACTGAGTGACTTCATTTTCACTTTTCACTTTCATGCACTGGAGAAGGAAACGGCAATCCACTCCAGTGTTCTTGCCTGGAGAATCCCAGGGACGGGGGAGCCTGGTGGGCTGCCGTCTAAGGGTTCACACAGAGTCGGACACGACTGACTTAGCGGCAGCAGCAGCAGCAGGGAGGGTTTTGGCCTCTAAGTATACTGAAAGCCGAATTTTCACATATAATTAATTAGAGGGACCTGTATCACAGTAGGACTTTACCAAGGAAGATCTGTGATACCTCCTCAAACTCTTTTCTTTGCTTTGCCAACCTGTGTCACTGATCTGATTATGCTGGAGAATAACATGGAATTGCACTATGCTGTTTTAAGCAGACTATGAATATTATTTAAACAACAAGCTGTTGGCTAATGCCAAACCAAATGTACCATGGTCAGAACCACAAATGCTGCAAATAAAAATGTAATGTTATACCTAACATGTCTGTGACCAAGTGTGCACTTCTCTACCAAGTATTTTTCCACTCAACTGAAGAGCAAAGTCAACTGGAAGAGATTCATACTTTAAAGGCACACATATCCTGGGAGTAATGGAATGTGTACTGAGAGACCACTGGCCTTTGAAAAAGGTGCAATCTCCTTAGAAAGACTTAAAAAGACTTCCCAACCTCTTACCTGCTTCTCTTTCTTGCATCAGGCTTCCTTCCACTTTCTTTAGTACAGTCATTTGATTTGTTGCAATTCTCTGAACTAGTAATATTTAAATTATGCCTGGAAGAGGCCATTTCCTTCTTCTAATATCATTCTTTACTTGGCCAAATCCTAGTCATCCTCAGGTCTCAGCTTGGTCATCCTTTGTTCAGGGAAGCCTTTACCAACATCTACAAGGTCCCTTTATCGCTCAGAGAAAAACCCTCATCTCATTTCCTTATAATGTCAGTTTTGGATTTTCTTGACTAGATGTAAGGTATATGATGGCAAGGACCAAGTCTATTGTTTTCTACTATCGGTCCCCATGGTCATCAATTTATTTTAACTGAGAAGGCATGATAAAAATTATTCATTGAATTTTTTTATTGATTCAATTTATTTTAATTGAGAACCTAGTAGACTGGCAGACATCATTCTAGGAGCATCATCACAATAATACAGTCCATGACACCTGTCACATAAAGCTTAGATACCAGGGGGGACAGCAGACAATGAACACAGAAAAAAGGTAAATGATAAGGAATGATAGAAGGCAGGATGCACTATGAGGAAAAGATAAAGCAGAGTAAAGGGGAGTAGGGGTGTCCAAGGGAAAGAGGTTGCAATCTTAAATAAGATGACCCAGGCAGGCCTCTGTGAGAAGGTGGCCTTGTGAACAGACCTGACAAGGTGGTGAGGAAGAAAACCATACACCTCACTGAATGTTCTGGACAAAGTAAATGGCCTGCCTTCTCTAGGATAACTTATGCTACTTCATTTCTTCTCCTATAATCTGGCCTTTCTTTGTGACTCCATTTGACTGTCAAGGGTGGAGGAAAGACCCAGTTTAATTGAAGTATATCATTTCTCCTCTCCTTGTCTAAGCCAAGAATCTTAGAAGCAGAGGAACAGATTTAGGAATCTTAGGTCTTCTTTTTTTGCATAGTCCTTTGTTCAGTAATACAGTTACTCAGCACAATATAGTCTTTGATAAAATGTTGATGGTTTTAATTATTAAAATAACTATAATTAGTGTCATTTTCTATTAAAAAAAAACATCCTATATAGTCTGGGTGAACAAACAGGATGCTGGAATCAAATCTGAAACAATGACGACAGAGTGCAGAGTTAGAATACTGGATATGAACTAGGCAGACACGGTAAGTCTAGAACATTCTGACCTTCTGGCCAAGGAGTTTAAAACTTATTTGTTAGGACCTGAGCAGAGACTGATATTTGAAAAGCACCAAAGAATACAACTTTTGTGTGGTGTTATAAAGATAAGGCTAGAAGTCTTCAGTATGCTTCAAGTGGGTAGAAAATAGGGAAAAAGAGACAACAAATCACCCATGTAATCTTAGTAGCAATAGTTCAAGTATGATTTAGGGAGGAACTAAGCCAGGATGAAAGGAATATGTCTGAAAATGAAGGCATTAGTGACAGAGAAAGCATTACCAGGACTTGATGATTTGGATAGAGAAAGAGAGAAAATTGCCCAAAACTGTATGAAGTTTTGAGGTAAGGTCATACAAGGAATGATGGTATTCTTTACAGTTGTATAAAAATCAAAGGAAAAATAGGTTTGACAGAAGGGAAAGAGAATTATGAGTTCATGTTTATATGTGCTTAAGTTAAAATCCTGGGGAGAAACCCAAATGGAGCCAAAGAGAAACATGGAACAGGAATGTGGTAGAAAATTATGGGATTGAGATAAAGATGTACAAGTTACTTGTATAAAGTGCAAGTTGAATCATAGGACAAAATGAAATGACAAAAGAAAGACAGTGGAAAGAAACAGCAGAAGTGGATAGGAGACAGAAGCTTGCAGCTGATATCCACATTCAAATATTACAAAGAAGAAGTGATGCTGAAATCAGAGAGGGAATGATCAACAGAGAGAGGAGATCAAGATGGCATGGTGCCAAAGCAGCGAGGCGAGGAGAGTTTGAAGAAAGAAAGAAGGGAGATGAAAAGGGTTCAGTCTGGGAATCAGAAAGTCAAGACTAATGTTTAGAAAGAGTCGTTTAAATGGAGCCATGTGGCAGATGCGGAAGAACAAGGTCAGAAATGAATGGACAAGTGGTAAGAACGTGGAGGTTATTTTTTCCAGAAGGCTGAGAGTGAAAGGGGTAAAAAGCCAGAATGTTAACTCAAAGGATTAGGAATTCAAATAAACCTTTCTGTGATACATTTAAGGTGAGAAAAAGAAAAGTATGTTCACAGGAAGAGAAAAAAGTAAAGAAATAAGGAAGCAATGGAAGAAGCAAGAGAGACAGGAGTACTGAAGAGAACCAGATTCTTTGAGCCAGAACTGTTAGCTTCAATTTCCATCCTCTTTCTCAGAGAGAAAAAGAGGGAAGGAAAACACAAGGAATGAGAACATAGGCAAAATATGAGTTATAGGAAAGGATTTCAAACTAATCTATATTAAAGTGAAAAGAAAAAAGCAATAAAATTGTACTGAACAATGATGTGTTACATGGGGGACAGACATACGTAAAAGTTACTCTCTCTTCATAAAGAAGCTTGGGCTAGTAGTTATACTTAAGAGGTGCAAAAGAGAGATGCTTATTGGGGCTTCCTTTGTAGCTCAGTCAGTAAAGAATCTGCCTGCAGTGCAGGATACCCAGATTCGATCCCCGGGTTGGGAAGATCCCCTGGAGAAGGAAATGGTAACTCACTCCAGTATCCTTGCCTGGAAAATCTCATGGACAGAGGAGCCTGGTGAACTGCAGTCCCTGGGGTCACAAAGAGTCAGGCATGACTGAGTGACTAACACTTATTACAGTACAAAGGGCAAAACTGAAACCAAGGTCAATAGATGAAGAGAGTCCACTAATTGTGGACTAAATATGAAACTTGCTTGTCTCATAGGTCCAAATGGGGACATCACGTTGAGAGGCTATTTCCATTTCTGTTTCAGTAGATGGCTAGCATGAGACTCATACTTCTAGTCCTCAGTCCAGGAGATAGACAATAGAGGTGCCTGCTTAAACTTCCTTTTTCTCCCCATAGATGAGTATTTGTATTTTAAGACAACTTTAGACAACTGATAGAGCTTTGGAAAGAAGTAAAAACGATGTGCCATTATGAAGTTCACAGCATTCAATAAACTTTAGCAAGTGATTGTTTTTCATTAAAGTGGTACCATAAGAATATAGAAAAACCCCAGCAAATTTTTCCGCCAACCCAGTACCTTGCAACCAAGCTCTGGCATAGACCATAAGAAGAATATGCTAACTCAACCATAAAATGTGGATTGGCCAAAAAGTTTTTTTGGGTTATTCCAAAAGATGTTATGAAAAACCTCAAACAACAGTTTTGGCAAATCCAATTTTTTCACTAACTTTAAAAAGTAATAGTGATTGTCATTGATGGAAGGGTCAAATGAGGATTGAAGGCATCTGCATGCTACAGGCTAGTAGGGTCAGGAAAAGGGAAATAATAATATTCATACAAATTTAAAATACTGATTTTCTTTGGTTTGAATTTTAACAAAATTACTTTAATGACTATAGAAATTATAAAATACAATAATCAAGACAAAGAACATTATCAATCCATTTTTACTAATATAAAGTTAAGTAGTAAACTATATTAAAGTATTTGATCAATTTAAGATGCAACCAGAACAAAATAGTAATTTGAAGCAGATAGGAAAGAAGAAAGGGAGGGAGGGAAGATCTTTAAATATTTAGACAGGAAAAAGCATTTTAACTGAATATCTCATTATTTTAAAAAGTAAATATTTTCACTTTTCTTTCTGAATATGACAGTTTTAATAAGCTTCACAATTCAATTTCACCAAACTACAAGGGAACTCTCTTACACTGTTGGTGGGAATGCAAACTAGTACAGCCACTACGGAAAACAGTGTGGAGGTTCCTTAAAAAACTGCAAATAGTCCTGCCATATGACCCAGCAATCCCACTGCTGGGCATATACACCGAGGAAACCAGAATTGAAAGAGCCACGTGTACCCCAATGTTCATCGCTGCATTGTTTACAATAGCCAGGACATGGAGGCAACCTAGATGCCCATCAACTGACGAATGGATAAGAAAGCTATGGTACATATACACAATGGAATATTACTCAGCATTAAAAAAAAAAAATTCATTTGAATCAGTTCTACTCAGATGGACGAAACTATAGCCCATTATCCAGAGTGAAGTAAGCCAGAAGCAAAAACAACAATACAGTATATTAACACATATATATGGAATTTAGAAAGACGGTAACGAGAATCCTGCATGCGAGACAGCAAATGGAACGCAGATGTATAGAATAGACTCGTGGACTCTGTGGATGAGGGTAAGGGTGGGATGATATGGGAGAATGGCATTGAAACACGTTAATTATCATATGTCTAATCAATCGCCAGCCCAGGAGTGATGCTCGGGGCTGGTGCATCGAGATTTCCCAGGGGGAGGGAGGGGGGTTCTGGAGGGGGAGCATATGTAAACCCATGGTGATATCATGTAATAAATATAAATTTAAAAAAAATTTCACCAAACTACTTTCTTGTAAAGTCTATATATTATGACATATTTGAATGTCCAGATCATTTAGCAAATTTCCTGTTTGCTTTCACTGCAAATTATTAAACAATTCTTTGAAGAGATATAGGAGCAGTTATTTGGAATTTTTATGCGAAGAAACAGAAAAAGCACGCAAGTGTCCTAAATTGGAATATTATGCACAGATGGCCACAATCCACCCAGCAGGAGAAATCTGGGGAGATGAAATGCCATAATACAATTCCATTCCCACCCAATGAAAATGAAATTCCAAAGCCAACAGCCACCCTGGCTCCATCAACAGGAATGTAAATTTAAGTGTTAATGAGCCAGACACAGGGCATTTCCTGGAGATTAAGGGTAGTCTGGAGAAAGTGGATGATCTTGGGGTTCTTAACCCCAGATGGTCATTCATCCCTGGAAAATATCCTACCACAAGTTTTTCTTCTCTCATTATTCCACAAATATCATTAACAAACAAACTGCCCCTAAAACAATGTCCCAAGTCAGTGGTTCAGAAAATGGGGTCCCAGGCACAGCAATATCAACTGGAAAATTACTAGAAATGTAAATCCTTGCACCCCTTTCCAGACCTACTAAAATCAGGTATTCTGGAAGTGGTACCCAGCAATCTGTGGTTTAACAAGCCCTCTAGGTGACTCTAATGCATCCCACAATTTGAAAGCTATTGTCTGAGGTAAATTGCTAACTTATATACACATCATAAATTATTATCACACAGAGAAATCCATAAATATAAGAAGTACCTGCAGGAAGTAGTCACTTTAGAATGACTTCCAAATCAGTCATACCACTGCATGACTAAGCCACATGAGAAAATGTTAAGGACACAGGGAGAGGGAGAAGGAAGGAAAAAGGATCAGAAGAGGGGAACAGAGGCAGGGAGAGGAGGCTGGGGAGGGAGACCATGAGCTAGGGGACCCATTTCCACCTACCCGAGAAGACAGGCACCAAATCACGCATCATAGTCCAGAACCAAAATTGTCAAATCAAAGGTGCTCAAACAACATTTTCAGAGTAAATATTTATAGAGGAGACATTTCAGGTTTATGTTCACAATGGAAATAGTTTAGCATAGATATATAAATCATGCTTCTGTGTATATTTGAGTTATAAAGCTTGTTAACTTTGTAAAAATTGCTTTTGCTTGATGGTATCCCTCAGTAATAGGGCAGTTGTTTCTCTGCAATATAAATTTCTTTGAAATTCACAAGCCCTATAGGACACACTGTAAAAATCAGATTTAGCACAATATTCAGCCTTCATCAAACACTCCTCTTCAACTTAAAAAAATAAAAAAAAAACTTGTGTTTCACTTATGTTACGACCTGGAGGAAGTGGTGAAAGAGGCAAGAATTATTGCAGGATTTATGACCCGAGCCCTCCTTAGTGGGCTTGTAGGGATGATATCTTGTTGCAGCAAGGGCAAAGTTAGTGGGTGGTACCCATCTCTGTTAAAGGATTAGGACTCAGCAATAGTACTGCTAAGAGGAGGAAAACAGGGGACAAAAGCTCCTGTATCCCTCCTGGACCTAAGTGTGGCATCCCTCCCAGACAGCTGCTCAGATAGCTAGGACTTCCCTAAGGATACTCTGAGGCAGAAGTAGTGCCCGAATCCAAATTTGACTTCAGATTCTTTTCTCCTCCTTTCTGGTGGTCTTTCTTGTAGGGCCACAGGGAAGGTGCTGAATCAAACCTAGCTCTCCAAGATGGTGATCAGCACAGGATGGGTGGCTTAGATCCAAACTCCCTGAAATATTGATATTAAGAAAACAAAAGGAGAGAAGAAAGAGTACTCTGACACTTAGAGGCCATGCAGAATCCTCCACTCTTTAATTCACCCCCTACCATTCCTTTTATCATCATTTTTTATGAAGCTGCAGGTCTAAGCCAATGATCATTCATTATGAACATTCTTCAGAAACATCCCTGATGGCCACCTCTGACCTGTTCATTAACTACCAGGCCAGTTCCTGATTACAGCTTGTCAGAAATGTTTATTATCTTCTTGCTCTGAAGAGACAGGAAAGATTAAGAATGTTCCAGCCTTAACATGAGGCTCCACATCTGTAAGAAGCTTAAAATAGTATATAAATAGAGGAATAATTTCCTGGCAGAGTTCAACTGACAATTAACAAGAAGACCCCCAGATAGATTAAGAGATACTCATTTCTTTTAAATAGTGTCATCTGAAACATTATATAACTAAATAACTTTTTATCTATAATAAACGGTTATTAGAGCTTGCTAATAATTGTTTTCTAACGGCTTTGGAAGTTTATCCTTGCTCCACGGAACCATGACAACAATCACTTGTTTTGTAAAGAAGGGATTTAAGGATAGATATTTCAGTTATAACTACAAACTTAAATTCTGAAGCTGTTGCAATTAGTAGAGTTAATGGCATTTTTCAAATGAAAAGAAAAATTAAAAGACAGACAAAATTTACAAGAGGGGTCACAGGGGAAAAGAGAGTTATATGAGCATCAGTTTGCTCTTTTAAGGCGTTTCCCCTGTTGAAATGATTTCTTGCAAGCATCACTACTACATAGAATTTAAAAATGAGGTGTTAAGATAAAAATTTACTGTGAACAAAGTGACTCTTTCCAGAATAACTAAAGTTGTTTATTGCAGCTTTCAGAAACCTGTGACAATGTTAATCAAACTTACAGGCCAGGATTACAAGTTTGCATTGCTAACTTCGGTGTGTGGAGAAAGTACAGTAAGTTGGGACCAGCCCTGGAAATCCTAACTCGTCACATCTGGATGGGGCCTGAGTATTTGTATTTTTAATAAGTTTGCAAGTGATGTGGACTCTACCAGTGCAGCACCCTCCTAAGTGTATCTACACCCTGACCACTAGGCATTCAGAGAAGAGAAACAGGGTTCAAATTATACTGCCAAGAGCATCTACATCTTTCTTCTTGATATAATCATGGCTTTGAAATCTTAAAAGTGACAGTACCAATAATGTTCAAAGTCCCTGATGACTTGCTCACTCTTTAACCAGTAGCAGATCAACAAGCAAACCAAAGTGACGTCTGAGAAGAAACAGTGGGGTGGATGTACATACTCAGAGGTCCACTCAGTGTCAGTCAACGCTCCCTCTAAGGAACTCAGCAGAGCACATTGACAACTGGCAGCTGTCCTCAATCACGTCTGACAGGCTCAGCCCCCCAGAGCTAAAAGTCACATCCCTTTATACCGTGTCCCAGGGAACCCCCACCCCCACCTCTTCTCCATTAGAAGAAAGAACTGAAGCTGTGTGATTATTGAGCTGCATCTACAAAATCTTGGTCTCCTGATGGTGACATTTTGCACACACAAAAAAAGAAAGAAAAAGAAATACACAGAATGTGCATATAAAAACAGTGAGAATTAGTAAATTCTTCAAATTGAAGTGATCACCTAGCAGTTTATTGTAGCCCTGGAATCAAAGAGAACACTTGGGTCCCTGGCATATTAATACCGGACGAACAGACCGAATTACTTGTGTGTGATGGTGCCATTGGAAATTCACGCTCACTTTTAAAAGGTATCACTTGGAGGCTGTGAGCCTGAGGGGGGTGTCAAGGCAGTGGATATTAGGGAATTCTTTGTACCCTTCTCTTAATTTTTCTGTGAATCTAGAACTGCTGTAGGAAATAAAGTCTATTAATAAAAACTTTCAAAGGCATTAGCTTAAACACAAAAGTGACTAATATAAGTGACTTCTTTTTCTCAGCAAATCATGACTTCGAAACCACCCTCCTTTGCATGGGCCAAAAAGTTACTTAAATTAAGAGTCTGACATCTTCATCTTACTCACAATATGTATAATATTATAAATAGTAATAAAAGGGGAAACCTCAACTATAGGACTTACCCCATCGTTTTAAGTTTATTTACTAGTCTCCCTAAATTTTGAGGGCTTGAGGCCAAAGGCTGTTTCAGGAATTTCCTGATGGCAGCAGAAGGCTAGCCTGTACTTTTAGTATTGTTTGAAAGAAAAGGGTCATTTTAAATATGTATCCTTGACAAAGGGAGCTCAGTTCCGTGCTCTGAGATGACCTAGATGGGTAGGATGGAGGCAGGGCTGGGAGGGCTTATATATACATATAGCTGCTGAGATGACCTAGATGGGTAGGATGGAGGCAGGGCTGGGAGGGCTTATATATACATATAGCTGATTGACTATGTTGTACAGCAGAAACTATACAACATTATAAAGCAATTACATTCCAATAAAAAGTTTTTTAAAGCCAAATATGTAAACATATATACATACATAAATACATATACATAAATACTGGCAACCCACTTCAGTATTCTTGCCTGGAAAATTTCATGGACAGAGGAACCTGGTGGGCTGTAGTCCATGGGGTCACAGAGTCGGACATGACTGAGTGACTAACACACGCACACACACACAAACACACACACACATATATATGTGTTTGAACACAGCACCACCTGCAATAGAGTAAGGCCCCAGAAGGTAACATTCCCGATTTCCAAGATGTTCACAGTGAGTATAGCCATGAATGTCTTTGCCTGCATAATTCCAACACATACACCCCAAATGCAGTCTTAATGCTTATGTGCCCCAGGTACTTGTTTAACAAATGCACATTCTCATCTGCTTTACTTCAGTCTCTTATGACCTTTGTGAATCTAAGTTCAGACTCTGCAGCCAAATTGCCTGAGTTCAAATCTGGGCCCTACGTGTCATTAATTAGTCCAATGGCAATGGAGAGGTTTCTAGCTCCATTTCTTCAATAAAATGGGGGTAAGGGAACTTCCCTGGTGGTCCAGTTGTTAAGACTCCATGCTTCCACTGCAGGGGATGAGGGTTCAATCCCTGATCAGTGAACTAAGATCCCACATACCATGCAGCATGGTCAAAAGATGAAAAATAAATAAGTAAATAAATAAAATAAAGGGAGAGGCACACAACAACTGCCTTCATGAAAGAAAGAAAAGCAGCATGTGTTTGCAGCTGAACAGCTCTCCCAGACTGCTTCCTGCCAGTAGAATTCTGAGGGTCCAAAGGTGTTTCTTCATTCTGCCCTTTGTTCCCTTCAGTTAAAGTTTCTGTTTCTGCATGTGTAACTGCCACAAGACCTTAGTGAGTCTCCTGTGAATCTACTTGAGTTCACCCCTTTGCACAAAAGTCACACCTACAAATCTCCTCCAAATTAGTCTTTTCCACCTTGGGCTGTTATGGAAATAGCTGAGACTATAGCCTTAAACTTCCTAGAGGTCCTGTGGTTTAACTGAGAGGATGTGTAAGGAACACTCTGAACTTCTTCAAGGAGTCCTTTATGTGGCTGAAGAGTATACTGAAGCACTACATTTTACCTTTCTGAGGCCTTAACAAAAGGTTTATAGCCATATGATTAGCTTCATCTTAGATTATGTTTTTATGACAGTGCCCCATTTTTCACCTTTGCTTAGAAATTCTCTCTTAATTTTAGCATCATATGCCATTTGTAGAGATTGAGAATTATCCAAACCACCAAGTCCTGGCTCCTTTTTGTTTATTCCTCAGTTTATCTCTCTCCTCTTAGTTTACTGTCACTAAGAAGTGAGGCAGCATCTTCAACATTTTGCTTGTAAATCAGCCCATTCCTTAGCCCCATTTTCTACTTTTCACAAAACTATAGGCCACAGTGTCACTAAAATTTTTGCCACTAAATAACAAAGATCTCATTTCCTTCAAAATTCTTCTTTTCCTGCAATTTCTCACCTTCAGATTCCTCGAAGCCCCAAATTCCATGAACAATGTATCCAAGGTACTCTAAACTTTCATCATCTCCTAAAAATCTTACATCCTTCCTAGCTTTTGCCCTCTACTTGATCCTGAACCACTCCCACACTTTATGTATTTGTTAGGATAGTACTCCTGTTTCCAGGTAACACAATCTACCCTTAACTATTAATTTCTATCAATTTAGTCCAAAATTTAGTGGCTTTAAACAACACGCCTTTGTTATCTCACTTGCTGAGGGTCAGGAATCTTAGCTGGTATCCTCTGGCTCAACGTGTCTCAAAAAACCTCAGTCAAGTTGCTGTCTGGGGCTGTGGTCTCATATGAAGGCCCAAGTTGGGGGTTCATGCTATGCTCAGTCACTCAGTCATGTCTGACTCTTTGAAACCCCATGGACTGTAGGCCACCAGACTACTCTGTTCATGGAATTTACCAGGCAAGAATACTGGAGTAGGTTGCCATTTCCTCCTCCAAGGGATCTTCCTGACCCAGGAATCGAACACATGTCTCTGGCATCTCCTGCATTGGCAGGTGGAGTCTTTACCACTAACCCACCTGGGAAGCCCCAAGTAGGTGTGAGGGAGTGGTAATCTTCTTTCAATCTACACAGAGGGCTAACTGGCAGGCTTCAGTTTCTTATTACATGAATATCTCAAGATGGCATCTGGCTTCTTCTATGGGGATCAATCAGAGGGGAAGAGAGAGGGAGAAGAGAGAGGGGAGAAGATAAAGAGAGGGAAGAGAGAGAAGGGGAAACGGAGGGAGGAAGGAGAATGAAAAAAGGGAGTTTGGGAGGTGGGGGTCACAAGAGCCTAAGGGAAAGTCCAAGAAGGAAATCACATTCTTTAAAAGTCTAATCTCAATGATATCCTATCATCATATTATGCAGAGTCTATATCCCATGCGATAAACCACTAGAAGGAAATCACGATTCACTAGAATAGAGTCTCTAAATTCACCCTTGGGTTCCAAAATCACTACAGATGCTGACTGCAGCAATGAAATTAAAAGACACTTGCTCCTTGGAAGGAAAGCTTTGACAAACCTAGACATCATATTGAAAACCAGAGATATCACTTTGCCTACAAAGGTCCACATCATCAAAGTTGAGGTTTTCCCAGTAGTCACATATGTACCAAGGTACAGATGTGAGAGTTGGACCATATAGAAACCTGACAACTGAAGAACTTATGCCTTTGAACTGTGGTGTTGGAGAAGACTCTTGAGAGTCCCTTGGACTGCAAGGAGATCCAACCAGTCCATCCTAAAGGAAATCAACACTGAATATTCATTGGAAGAACTGATGCTGAAACTCCAATACTTTGGCCACCTGATTCGAAGAGCCAACTCATTGGAAAAAACCCTGATGCTGGACAAGACTGAAGGCAAAAGGAGAAATGGGCAGCAGAGGAAGAGATGGTTAGATAGCATCACCAACTTAATGGACATGAATCCAAGCAAGTTCTGGGAGATAGCGAAGGACAGAGAAGCCTGGCGTGTTGCAGTACATGGGGTCACAAAGAGTTAGATGCAACTTAGCAATCAAACAACATTAACAAAATACAGCCTATATGTAAGCAGAAAGGATCACAGGAGGGCATGAAGGCCAGAACTAGGAATTACTGAGGACATTTTAAAGGTTGCCTACAACACAATCTCACAGAGTGTTTATGAAGATTAACTGAGTTAAAACATGAAGAATGCTTAGTACATTTTATAGCAAGTGCTATACATGTGGGCTTTTATTCATACTGCTACTTTATTATGATCATACTTTATTATGATCACCTTAAGCAGGACTCATAAAACTTAGTAAATACTTTAGGTTTTGCAGGCCACATACAGTCTCTGATGCATATTCTTCTCTACATCAGTAGGTGTTCTCACAATGCTTTAAAAAACACTAAACCCATTCTCAGCTAAACTAAAAACAGTCACAGTCTGTATTTAGCTCATGGGCCATATTTTTCTGATTCCTACAACACATTTCTGAGTGCAACAAAGAGATTGGTATTCATTCTTTATATTATAAAACACACCATTACCTGAGCACTGATCTGATAGGTACAATGCCATTTATCAAAGGGACATTACTTTATAGGCCAGCAAAAGGCAGCCTGTTCCTGTAAGGAATGCCACAATCATTCCTTGCCAATACAGCTTTAACGGGGGCAAGTAAAGAAACAGAATAATCTAGGTTGGAAGTTGGAAAGTTAGATATAATTTCCTAAGCTGAAACCCAGCCAGTATACAGGATGGGGATGGGGTTATGCAACCTATTAGACTCAAGACAAAATCTGATCATGATTCCCAGTCAGTTATAAAGAACAGGGCTGCCAACCAAAAAAAATAAAATAAAATGCTTACAGCCAACATCATGAGACCTGCATGTGGCTTTGGTGTCATACCCAAGAGAACAAGAGGAACCACAGATAGGACTCCATGAACTGTGGGGGGACTGAGCTCTGATTTCCTTGATGGTAGATCCTGTAAGGCTTAAATGTGATTTCTCCCAACTGGCTCTTCCAGTGTGAAAAGTGAAAGTGAAGTCGCTCAGTCGTGTCCGACTCTTTGTGAACCCATGGACTGTAGCTTATCACGCTCCTCCATCCATGGGATTTTCCAGGCAAGAGTACTGGACTGGGTTGCCATTTCCTTCTCCAGAGGATCTTCCTGACCCAGGGATCGAACTTGGGTCTCTCGCATTGTAGGCAAGATGCTTTACTGTCTGAACCATAAAGGGAGTTCAAGGCAAGAATACTGGAGTGGCTTACCATTCACTTCTCCAGAGGAACTTTGCATCACAGGGATCAAACCCTGGTCTCCTGCATTGCAGGCAGATTTTTACTGTTTGAGCTACAGGTGAGAGCATTAAAGTAAACTATCAGCCTTGAAATTGAGCACGTATTAAAAGCAGAGTGTGTGAAGGCAGGGTACTCTCTCTGCTGGGTAAGGAACATAGAGGTATGTTGAACGAAAAGAATACTTGCAGTTTCCACCTACCATTGAAAACAAGTACAAGGAGCTACAATCTTGTAGAGCTTATATCTTGTAGAGCTTTTAAATTTACAAAAGGCAGCATTAACGAGGTACTGGGCCTGAATATCATGTGTAAAATAATGTGTGCATTTTCAGTTGCTCAGGCGTGTCCAACTCTTTGTAACTCCATGGACTGTAGGCTGCCACACTCCTATGTCCATGGAGTTTTCCAGGCAAGAATACTTGAATGGGTTGCCATTTCCTTCTCCAGGGAAATCTTTCCAACCCCAGGAATGGAACCCATGTCTCCTGCACTGGCAAGTGAATTCTTTGCCACTGACCCACCTGGGAAGCCCTTGTAAATTATTATTTGCTATAACAGAGATGGAAAACAGCTTTTGTCTTTCGTGCCATATCTGTTCTATTGGTAGTCACTACATAGGTCACTGTGTTGAAAGGGTTTCAAGTCCATGCCTGTGCTTAACCAGAAAAAGAGATAAACTACCATGGCTCATTATTAATATCTTCCAGGGACAGGGCATGAGAGGGTCAAGTAAGAGTAGACATGTTAGGTATCTGTCATCTAACAAGTATGCAGATATGCAGTGTTATCATCTCTTCCAATGTATTCATATGTAATTCCTAGGGAAAAAAATACCATTTCAATCACAAACTTTACTACAAAGCCAGCTTCCACAGTTTGAGTATACCGATTTTAAACTTAACATACAATACTAAAACTAATAATTTAAACTCAGAGACCAAGTTCTGCTGGTCACTCACCAATTTGCAGTTAAATTTAACATTATAATCACCAACACCAATCATTACATACTTTATTTTACAAGTATCTTTATGGAATGTGTAGTAACTATCTCAGAGAATCTTTAAAAATACAACTGAGTCTCTGACTTCTAGAATAGTTTTATCCCAGAATTTCTATTCCATTTCTTAACTATTTACAATGCACTTAGAGCTGGGAAAGGGATCAAGGGTGGGAAGGAAGAAATAGAAAAAATACTGTATACATCTTATTCTCTTTAGTCATGTATCTTGCAAGTGTTGTTGGGAGAAAACCATCTACTCATAGGACCCTTTGTTCTGTGATTCATTAAGTCTCATGAATATAACAGAGTTTATGCCATGCCAGCCCATACTAGGCAGACCATTGTCTTGCAGATGGAAAACTTATATGGGGAACTATGACAAGAATTGGTGCCAGTAGTAAAGAACCAGCCTGTCAGTGCAGGAAACTTAAGAGACACAGGTTTAATCCCTGGGTCAGGAAGATTCCCTGGAGGAGGGCATGGCAACCCACTCCAGTATTCTTGCCTGGAGAATCCCATGGACAGAGGAGCCTGGCGGGCTACAGTCCATAGGGTCGCAAAGAGTCAGACACAAATGAAGCCACTTGGCATGCATGCATTCACTGACATTAATAGTAGGGTCTCACCAATGCAAAAGGTCAGCACAAGGACAATAACTTTCTTCCCAATCCACCTAAGGCTTTATTACCCTATCCAGGATCTGGGTACTCTGATATTCACAGGAATGTCACTCCTGAGTTCAATGGTTCCTAATTCTACTTCTATTTCTACTAGGAAGATGATAAAGCAGCCATTACAATAAATAGACAGATCTTCACCGTACCTCCTCTGATTCTCCCTCTTGTGTTTAACTCACACCAGGAAAATCCCTGCCTAATCAAATCCTTGAAGAATTTAGTAGATCATATCAATGATGAGATACTCTTTACCTGGCTATGCAGATGGGATTGTATCTGTCATAGCTTAAAAGAAAACACCCATCACTCACATCACTGTGAGATTATGATGTGCCACAAAATACCTTCCTCAGGGGCATTTCTCAATCTTGACCACTGGCTACAATAGATTGAGGAACTTCTGGAAAATACCGAGGCCCAAGTCGTCCCTCATTCTGAAATTGTGATCAGACTGGTCAGGAGGGGGATGCAGAAATTTCTGTTTTTTGAAGTCTTAGGTGATTCTACCGAGTAGCCTGGGCTGAGAAACATTGATCCTCTCCCTCTCAGAGTTTCTCAGACAGCCCTCATTTCTTATCCTGCTCCACTACTTAATTAGAACACTTTCTGAGACAGGTCTATGGACTATAATATAAGAATGCCACCCATCTGGCTAAGTCACAGTGAGGCTCACAATGATAATGCAAGTCCAGACAGTGACACAGTCCTCCAGCCACAAGCAGTTTGAGATATATGGTGATAAATAAAATAAAATAGGATCAAAATGCCCCCAGGGTTCATCTCCAAGGCTTGGGCAGGAACAGGAGGAAAACAAGGCTATTAATGGAAACTAAAATTTAAAAACAGTTTACATCAGCATATGAAATTATATCATCATTATCATGTAAATGCCCCACTTCCCTCTAGGAACTGCTCTAGGCTATTTATCACCCTTTTCTTAGATCCCTCCAGGCAAAGGGAGGGAAGGAGGGAGCTAGGGTGAGAGGGAAGGGGACCTAAGGAGGGAGGGAGAGAGAGAGAGGGAGTATAATCAAGGATTCCAACCCTGACCACTCAGCTTCTGAATATGTATCCTAGAGAATGCTGTTTCTTTCCCCTCCCATCTCAGCTCCTTAATTCTGTAAAGTGGGAACATTCATAGCTTTCCCATGGGGATATGGTGAGGATTAAACTAACATTTCAGGGCTTCCTTGGTAGCTTAGTGGTAAGGAATCCATCCGCAGTGCAGGAGACACAGGTTCCATCCCTGTGTCAGAAGATCCCCTGGAGAAGGAATTGGCCATCCACTCCAGTATTCTTGCCTGGAGAATTCCATGAATGGGGAGCCTGGTGGGCTACAGTCCATGAGGTCTCAGAGTCAGACATGACTGAGTGACTGAACAACAACATACTAATATTTTCTCCAGTGCAGTAAACATTTAATGAATACTATTTCTGATAATGATTCCATTACCACTACAGGCTGTTCCTAATGTTTATAGTCTGATTTTACCATGTTTTTTCTTGATGCTCACCATACTTGAGTTTTACTCGTTAAAAATATTAACAGAGAAGGGAAGGCCCTACAGAACAACTGTTTTACCACAAGCTCCAGACACTCCTAGAAATGACTTTAAAACACAGAGAAAAATGGTAGTGATGTATTGGGATGCATCAGCCAACGTCATTCTGGATGATTCAGACCCAAGCTGTCAACAGCCTCCACTGCCTTGGCCTTCCCGCTATTCCTCTGCGAGCAATTCCCACTGATCCAACATGATCCTCCAGCATTAACAAGTTTGCTTTGAAACCCACAGTTAAAGCGATTTTGCTCACAGAGATGGTGGTGTGAAGATCTCTACCTGCAGTTTTCTGGGCCTTTCACACATACCCAGGTTGCATTAAAACTGTTGAGTTTCAAACGCATCAGGTACAAGTCCTTAGTGAATTCATTTTCACTAGGCTGTTTCTATATTTTATTGCTGGAATAATTCTAGGTTCTGAGTTCTCTCACCAGAGGATTTAAATAGATCCCCTTCAGGACATTCTGGGAGTGAATAAGAACGAGTGTTATGCTTTTGTTTCCTAAATAGGACCAAGGCCTCCATTTCCAAAACACGCTTTGATATGACTGCAAATCCATTCCACAAGGTTACTAAATTTCCACATGGCATTGGATTTCAAGTTTGAGTAAGATATGCTAGCCCCACACCTTGCCAGTAGAGCTCTGGGCATCCTTAAAGTGCCTGTTAAGTGGTGGCACACAGCTCTGCAGCCACAGGTCCTGGGGTTGGGGAGAGACAGCAGCATAAATAGGATGTGAAATGTGGTATTTAATGAACCTCTTTATTTTCAGAATACAACCTTCAGTGCAGTTTTACCAAATGAGCTTGACCATGTTCTTGATTGATGGCTATCTGTGGAAGATGGCATGAGAAAACTTTCTAGGGGGCCTGAGTTTTGAATGTTTGAGGAACACTCACTGCTCCCAATTTCTCTATTTTTCCATAATACAGATGGATGAAAAGTGACCTTTCAAACCTTGGCTTCTAACCCTTAACCATTTTTGTATATGGAGAACTTCATCTGTTCAGTTCTAGCTAGCACCATCTCAATAACTCTGTCAAGTGGAAAGACTTAAGAGAAGTTCTTCCATCAGATATGAGCACTATGCTTTGCATAGCTGTATATAATTGCTTCAAATTCACTTAATTAGAATAACAGAATTAGGGAATTTTGCCATGGGAAGTGTTATGGACTGAATGTTTGTAACCTCCAAAATTCATGTGTTGAGATCTGAATCCCGAAGGCAAGGGTATTAGGAGATAGGCTTCCCCAGAGGTTCAGCAAGTGAAGAATCTGCCTGCAATGCAGGAGATATAGGAGATGCAGGTTCGATCTCTGGGTAAGGAAGATCCCCTAGAGGAGGGCACGGCAACCCACTTCAGTATTCTTGGCAGGAAAATCCCGTGCACAGTGGAGCCTGGTCCATGGGGTCACAAGGAGTCAGACAAGACTGAAGTGACTGAGTACACAGGCACACAAAAGAGACTCTAGGGAACTCTCTCTGTACTTCTTCCATGTGATAACTCACTGAGAAGATGGCCATCTATGAACAAAGGCCCTCACCAGACACCAAATCTTCTGGAACCTTGATCCTGGACTTCACAGCTTCCAAAAATGTAAGACCGTGAAAAATAAACATTTGATGTTTATGCCAGCCATTTATGATATTTTTGCTACAGCAACATATAGAGACTAAGACAGGAAATGAAAGAAACACCATTTGGTTTAGCTCCATCATTTTTCAGATGGGAAAGGTAAAGTTAAGTGATATAACCAAAGATGTATTTGCTTGTGACACCAAAAATGGACTGAAAAACCATTCTTTTTACTCAAGAATATCTTCATTTAAGGTTTTAGCATCCCTTTGATTTTGTTTGGCTGGTTGGTTGATTTCTAAAGTGTCTATTTACTCTTACAAAGCTCCTTCCTTTCAAAGTCTACAAAACTATGTCACCCTAAAATTTTACTCAAACAATCAAGGTAAGACTGTACCTTGTCACTGTACCTTGTATATCATGTCACTCTCATGATGTAACCATAAAAAACTATCAACCTTGGTCAGCCTATGCTCTGATAAACACATAATTTTGAAATCTAGATAACCTTCAGACTGTTGGAAAAAGCATCTGATTTGCAGTCAGAAAACCTGGACTGGAATCAAAGTTTTATCAGTCATTAGTTGAGAGTCCACAGAAAGGTACTTCTATCTGAGGTTCAATTTCCTGAAAGGAACCCATACCTCTTTACTGGCTTAGTGGAAATTTGAAATGATACAATATATGTGAAAGTGCTGTGCAAGCTACATATAAAATGCCACACATCAGCAATTACTTTGTTAATATCACTACTTCTGGTCATTCAATACGTACAATGGCAGGTGAGGGGACAGGATGAATGGATCATGAAATAAAGTCCTTAAAGTACTTAGAATCTAAGGGTGAGAGAAACAAGGAAATAAAACATCACAGAGTAGTATGTGCTGAAATCAAGTTATACCTGCTTTGTGAAGAAATGGTAGGGGTGGTAAGGAGTTACCTTGGACTAAGAAAACGATCTTGGAATCCAACTCCTAACTGTAAAGGTATCTTTCTATAAATGCCATTTCTGAGTAAAATTTATTTAAAGCATGTTAAGGGTCTTCTCATTCTTTCTTCTTTTCTTTCCAGGCACAGAAAATACAAGGTAGGGCAAGAAAAACAAAGCCCCTACTTCATGATATTTGTTCAGTCAACTGAGAAAGATGCTACAGAGGATCAAAATATTTTAGAGGTCTCTCATGGGAAAAGCCCACGCCCCACACTTTCCCTCCTAATACCTACCAACAGCATCTGTAAAGGCCCTAGAGGTTTGGGTCTTCGGCTACCTGTCTCAGCATCCCCCAGGAAGTCATAGCTGTTCTCTTTTCTCATGCTTTTAAACTCCTCTGCAGGAAAGCCTCATCAACATATGAGACTTGGGCTCCAGGACAAGCCCAACCCAGGGAAATGGGCAAATGAAAGTAGACTCCGTTGACATGGGCTGGTCTCAGTGGTGCTTCCAGGTCAATGGCTGAAGCTTCATAAAACAGGGATTTCAGTGATTTGGTTTGCTAATCACTTGCCTAGAGGCTGTGCCCTAAGTGTGGTGCTGGTTCCAAGTTCTCCAGATGTTCTTGATCCTGTTTGGAATGCACATGCCAAAAACCCTGGAAAGCAGCAGGCTCTTCATAAAAGCTGCTCTGACTTGGTGGTCAGATGGGAGCCATCTGTTAGATGGTACCACCCTTCTCACCAGCCACAAGGCAAGGGGCCAAAGCCTGGAGTTCTTAGGGAGACCCTTCCACAGTGGGGTTCTCTCCAACAAGCCAAGGCAAGTTTCTGTGACTGCGGTCCCACAGAGAACACCTGCAACATCTGGAGCCTTGCCAGGGCAAACTTATTTCTTTCTCTAGAAAGGAACCTCCTTACCCTGACAGCTGAAGATCCCAATGGGTATTTTGGATTTCTCAATTCTAACACTGGGGACGTTTTCTTAAGAATGGCCCCTTTGTGTTAGAGGGAACGCTCTGCCAAAGCTACATACCTAACTCTCTCTTCAACTGCTGCCCCACCCTCATAATTCTAGGCTCCCTTCTCAGGATGACTCATGTGTTGTGTTGTGTCATGGAAAATACACTGGGCTAAAAGTCAAGAGGCTGGCTTTTGTTTCTCACTTGTGTGAGCTTGGACAAGTCACAGAATCCCTTTTGGCCTCAGGTTTCCCATCTGTCATATGAAAAGAGGTAGGCTCAGTAATACTACCACTCCTTTGAGCTCTAAAACTGAATTTTAGCTGTCTGTTCCCTATTTGATAGTTTCAGTTAGGTCCTCGACTCTGGCAGGCTCAAGATCCATCTAGCAGAAGAGAGGAAGGAGGCAGATTTCCAGAGGCAGTGACCTCATATGGACCTGCCTTCTCTAATTGTGAGAATCTGAGTTCCAAAAAGAGGGAGGGGGCAGCTGTCTGCCGTGAACCATTCCGCTCTCATGGGCACAAGACTGACCTCCTCCATCCCTTGCCAGGGGTAAATATTCCTACTACCAGGTTTAAGCAGTTTGCCTGTACCACCTCCTGGCTCAGCAAGAGTTTAATTCGCTGAACATTTTTCTGTTAAAATCTATAAATAATATTTGACTGAGATATTATGACAATAACTCAAACAAAATTGAGCTATTATTTTCACAAGTAGTAGCTCTCAAATTACCTTGAATTTAATCTCATAGTTGGGAAAGATCTGTTCTGACTTACATCTGTTTTGTCCTCTTGCAATCAAACATTAGTTCTCGGCTATCTATAAAGTTCAGAGAACTTTTCAGCACTTTCCTGTCATTAGGTGAATAATTTTTTTTCCCATTATTCTTCTTATACGTGTTTTAACCATTCATAAGATACCTGACACTATGTCATAAAAATCTTTATAGTTTTCATTCCACACGTGCTTCATGTCTTTGGAAAACTGACTACCTTAAGAAGTTATAATCTAAACAAATATGGTACACCAAAGTAACTATATATCAAGATATAATGATCACATAAAATTCATGAGCAAAATTAATTGCACATTATACATATGGCATATAAAGTTGAAAGGATTTGAGCATATTGCAAAGGAGTGTTTGGATTTGGTAATTATGTAAAGAATACCCTTAGGTCTAGGATTATGCTGACAAAATGGAATAAATCCAGGCCTGGGAGCCCATTTGGCTATGCTAGCCCTCCACCCACTCTTCTGGGGTCATGTACATTTCCTGGGTTGAGAAAGCAGAGAAGCAGAACTGTAGATATTCCTGGGTTTTCTCTTCCCCAACATCCCATGGAATTGACACCTATCCTTCAGCAGAATCTATGTTTTGACTTTAGAATCTACTCACTGAGTTCACTGTTAATCTCTCCCAGTTTAGACCCTGAAGGAAACCAGTACAGGTCCTTTCAATCTGAGGGTTGTATAGAATTAGACTGTTGGTTGTTCAATCCTTTATTTGAATGTGCTCCTTTTCCATAAAATGATTTTCCCCAGTGTTTCATGTTCTGGGAAAAATTTCTCCAGACCTTAAAGCACATCACATCATGTAAGTAATCATATACGTTCGTGTGTGTGTGTGTGTGTGTGTGTGTGTGTGTGTGTGTAGTCAGAAAACTTTCTTTCTGCTTATATACTATTATCCCCCTAATTTCCTGGCAATTTTTCTACATAAGGCTCAGGGCTAATCCCTAATGCTTATACTTTAAGTATCTGCCTTAACAATTGTGTTAATTTTCAGAGCTGCCTGAGCCTCATCTGAGAAACTTGGCAAATTGTGGGACAGAATTTGAAAAACAGGCCAGTGTACAGAAACTGATGTTCAAAACATCCCCCTCAAGTAATTCAACAATATACAATGTCAACTGTGGAATGAGAAAGAGAATTATTCTTACTTTGAGTTTAAATATCCCACATAATTGTTGCATAGGTTAGAAGTTACTTTTGAAGATTTTAAAGAGAAAGAATATTTATGTTTTTTTTCTTCCTTGATTCTATTTTCTAAACGTTCAGTGAAGGAAAATAATGTATTGAAAGAAAATTGACATGTTTGTATTGAATACCTGTATCTGCAAGGCTGGATTCTAAGAACAAGCAGGTCTTGTTAGGTGACCATTTGTTTTATGTTCATAAGGGCCATTAAGTTAGAACATTTTGCTTTGAACTTTCACTCGATCTTCCACACTACTGCTCAACTCCATTTCTGATGCTACAAGCTTCCATGGCTAGTTTTATTCTTAGCCACTTGGAAATTCACTCTCGGAACTGCTCTCATCAAACAAAATCAACAGATCTAGAGTTGGATAATTTTGTTCAAATAAAGCAATAGTCTAAAACCAGAGTAAAGGAATTTCTTTATCCATTATGATGCTAAGTTCTTTGCTATAAGGAATCTCTTAACTAATTCACTCAAACACAAAACAGTAATAAAGTTTTTAACAATTGACTCTTGGCCAGGCATCATGCAAAGTACTGGGAGTACAACAGTCTCCAAGACAGAGATGGGTTAATAAGTGATCACAATGCAGTGTGTTCAGATTTACATTAGAAGGACTTCCCTGGTGGTCCAGTGGTTAAGAGTCCTGTCTGCACTCCTAGTGCACGGGGCCTGGGTTCGATCCCTGGACAAGAACTAGATCCCATATGCTGCAACTAAGAGTTCCTATGCAGTCATTAAAAACTCCACATACTACAACTTAAGAATAAGATTCTGTACAACACAATTAAAGATCCTGCATGCTGCAACTAATACCTGGTACAGCCAAATAAATATTTTTTAAAAAAGATGTATGTTAGAGGGACCAGACAAAGGACAGAGAAGTCAGCCTCCTGCAGTTAAAGAAGCCTCCTGAATGAGGTCATAGAAACACTTGAGCTGTAAAGAAAGAGAGAAGAGGAAGAGGAAAGAAAGAAGAGGAAGAATATTCTGAGAATCAATGCAAAGTGGAGGAGGAGGAGGAAGGAAAAGAGGAGAATGAATGAGGGAACTGCACAGGTGACCTGGCTGAGGGAATGAATCCAGGGACATGATTAAGCACATGAGTGACTGAATGAATGATGCTTTCATGGCACTGGAACTGAAGATCTCAAGGGGAGAGTAAATGGCAAGAGACATCAAGCTTGTGACAGTCCTTAGTGCTGCTTCCGGAAATCCAGTCCCGCCCCACACCAGAGGGTTGTCTTCCTGGCTCCGTCACGGTTGGATGAGACCATGCAGCTAGTTGTCTCCAGGAGCTGACACTTCTAGGCTAGAGTACTAAACTGTTGAGGTGGGACCTGCCAGAACTCTTTCTCCCTCTGACAAAACATCTGTGATGCCCAGGTGGCTAGAGTCCCTGAGTAGATGACCATGAGCAAAAAACCTCTGCAGACCTGAGCTGTTCTTGGTGCTTGAGTAATCTGAGAGCTGGGGTTGCTGACACCATGAAATGGTCATAATGAAACTGAAATGTGGCCTGCCCTATTCAAGATGAGAATGGCAAGTAAGAACTGTATCACATGCCTTGCTGAGGAGTTTGAATTTTACCCTGAGAATGCTGAACTCCTTTAAAGGTATATAAGGGATGTTTTAATCAGATTTTCATGCTAATACTGATCACTCTGACTGCAAAGGACAGAATGGATTGGAGGGGATAACAGGACAACCTCAAATTCCTGAACTGCAAAGACTTACTTAACCATTTCATCCACTAGTTAAACATCTCTTCTAGACCTACTTTCAAAGTGTTGAGACAACAGTAACTTGCCTCAGAAAAGTTGAAAAGCTCTATGAAGACATTTAAAAATAGTCTTTAAAATATGTTAAAATCTCATGTCTGACATAACTTTAATATCTCACAAGGAAGTGAAATGACCAACTCAATTTTATCCCATTTTCTTAAACTTTCTAGTAAAAGCAAAATACCCTTCTATGAATTTTAAACTAAAGTATGAAGGGTTAATTTATTTGAAATCTGATCACCTTAGATTCTGTGTAAGATGGTTGGAGGCCAAATTATTATGGAAAGAGCAAGTAAACTGAGCCAGCATACTTCATAATTTTCCTTCATTAGCAATTTTTGCAGGCTTCACTGAATTTAATGAAAGAAGTCCCACGTAAATCAAGTCTGTCCTCCCAGAGGAAATTTTTTTTTTTAATTCTTTTGGACCTAAGTACAGTTGAGCATGTCAACATTCAAATATCAGAACATTTAGCTTAATTAAACTCGTCTCTGGTTTCCCCTTCACTTCTAAATGTGTTTAAAGCTTTAGTACCATAATTCTCTTCTATGCCATGATTACAAAGGCTAATAGTATCAATCATAAATCCTTAGGCTTATCTAATCCACCTGCCTTATTTTACATATACAGTGACCGAGGTGGCAAATTATACTAGACATATCTTCAGGAATCTGGAAGAGGAAAATGTCCTAGTCTTTCTATATTTACTCTGAGATTACACTAATATACCATCTGGTTTTGCTTTTTACTACAGATTAAAGGTTTTGGTAGTATGATACCTGGAAAGGTAGAATTCTAAATTAATGATTGAAAACCTGAAACTTCAAAATTATAAATTACTCAACATATATAAACAAATTGTAAAGACTTTTTTTTTTTCTTCCTGGTCCAATTCATGGCTGGTTATCATAGAGAAGTCTCAAGAGCAACATTTTCCAAACTGGGTTCCATGGAACACAATTGTCCCCTGAGGGTTGACTGAGATTCGCACAGGGAAAAGGGTTCTAGGATCAGATAAGTCTCAGGAATATGTCTTAAACTATGTTAAATATTTCATCTTTAGTACTTATTCTGATTTCCCCCTCAAAGGAAATGCTTGGCATGATTAATCTTAAGCTCACAGTTCGAAAAAGTTAGCATTTAGAGCTTTATTAAATATTTGAAAATGAGGAATTTCTGTTCATTTCTTCTATCACTTGAAGAAATTACCTTTTCTTCATTAAATACAAATATATAAGAACACATGATGATGTCCAGTTACAGCAAATCTAGGCAAATGTTCTAATGATTCAACAATAAACCAAAGCAGGGACTTCCCTGGTGGTCCAGTGGCTAAGACTCTGCACTTGCAAAGTAGGGGCCTGGGTTCGATCCATGATCTGGGAACTAGATCCCGCATGCTGCAACAAAGGCCAAAAGCAGCCAAATAAATAAATAAATAAATTTTAAAAAATAAACCAAAGCAAATTAAATAGTCTTCATTTTGTTCAAGATAAAGTAAGTTCTGACTCTACTATTCACTTAGTGCTTAAGACCTAAATGAGGTGGCTACAACGCTGTCATTACAATACAGGTGTACAGCTCAGAAAAGAGTGAACATAATCACAGTCTTTGCTTCCGGCCATGAGAACACATAGAACGTCAAAGCTGGGGGGAGTGTTAGATCAGCCCAAGCCCCTTGCCTTACAGATGAAGGTACTGAGGCCAACAGAAGCCACAGGTTGTATCCAAGGTCCTTTTAATATGCAGCAGTAACTTTGTTTGACATTTGTTTTTGTCCAGTTTCTTAGTCATCATTTATTGACACACCAAACATCTGAGTTCCAGCTTAACCGAGTTCAGTTAAGCACTGAAACACAAATATGAACAGAAAAAGGTCCTGCCTTGGAGACTCATGCTTCAGTGCTGTGTTAGAACCAGCTGCTACCAGCCCAGATGGGCCACTTGTTAAATTTCCAAGAATTCTGTGACCCAACTATTAAATTAAAAATGATTTTAATTAAAAATTAAATAATAAAAACTGACAAGTCATAAGAAAATGAAAGTAACAAGTACTCAAAACGCAGCACTTTCTAATTATCTTACTATATTTCCATGCTCTCGAGGTTATTTTCATCTAGTGTTTGTGTGTGATGGAAACCTTAAATGCTGGGGCCGTCTGGCTCATCTCTTCCCAAGTCCACACCCACTGGTATCACATGGGTCACTAGAAATCAGAGGAGTGTTGATACAACAGAAATTGGCAGATGCTACAAATATGCAACATTTCCTCCTTCGAGATGGTTATTCAACATTTACCGCCTCACCAGTCAACAAAAATATATGGAGTGCACTTTACTATAGTGTGTACTTTACAATAGGACTAGGAATTTCCATACACATGATCTCATACCCTCTTCCAAAGAAGTCCTTGAGACAGATTTTATGACTTATAAAAGATGGCACTATGCAAAACTAACCATAGTACAAAAAAGTCCTATGGTCACAAGACAGACACAGCAGGAAGCAATGAATTCTGCATGGCAGCCCAAAGAGTACAAGAAGGGGTTTGATCTGGATTTAGTAAATTCATCTAAGGATGAGGCTTTCCTGGTGGCTCAACTGGTAAAGAATCCACCTGTAATGCAGGATACCCAGGTTTGATCCCTGAGTCAGGAAGATCCCCTAGAGAAGGGAATGATTACCCATTCCAGTCTTCTTGCCTGGAGAATTCTATGGACAGAGTAGTCTGGCAGGCTACAGTCCAGGGAGTCGCAAATAATCAGACATGACTGAGCAACTAACACTTTCACTTTCACCTAAGGATGACATGATACACTGACACTTTAAGAAAACTAAACACCATTTGGCTTCTGTTAATAATATATTTCTGTCGCTGTGCTTCTTAAACTTGCTTCCCAAATACCTGCTACTCATTTGTTCAGCGACTATGAAATCTTTTCACCGAAAAGATCCGGTGTTATTTAGAGGTTAAGATCTAAGCGATTTATAATTTAAATAACCACCTGCAGGTCATAAGTTATTTTTTCCTTGAAACGAAGGGAGATAGGTTAGTACACTGAGAAGCATAGAGGCAAAGGGACCTGAATGGCTGAAGCTGGGTTGGGGTTGGTGGTAAGCTGTGTCTCCTTGACCAAGCCACTTATTCTCCCTGCACTTCTTTTTTCCTCATCTACGAAATGAGAGCAAAATCTGCAGTACTAAAGATGAAATATGAGAATGTAAAGTAAGCACTGGCTCACAAAGGATACTTAATGGATGCTGCCTCTCATCCTCCAGTTCCTTCTGTTGCAGTGGTCAACCTTTTCCACAAGCTTCTCCAGTGAGCTGCAGGGACCTTTGTGGGTGTTCTCCAGGTATAACTGATCACTCTTCCACGTATGCTTGTCTTTGCATGGACATTTCTTTCCCTTCAGGCATCAGTGTCTCTCCCCTAAGGAGTTGTCCATGATGCACTTTAACTTGGTTAGGTGCTTTTATACTTTGCTGCATTATAGTGTAACCTTCCACCAGAATACAGGTTAAATGCCCATATTATCACTTACTTATTTGCCCACATGCACCATGAGGTCAGAAACTATGCCTATCTTACTTGCCCTTATATTTGAAGGGTGCAGCCCAGGGCTTAGCATATACTATGTGCTTTAAAAGAAAAAACAAATTATTTTTTTTTTTTGCTAGGGTGAATGGTCTTCTTAGATCTTTTTAGACAGTTGGTTACATTTGGTACCTATCGTCGCTTATTTAGCACCCACATATCTATTTAATTTTCCTCCTTCAGTCAATATTTTTGTGTGAGCCCTGTTATGTCAATGATTCTTCTTCTAATAAATGATACCAGTTTCCACATTTTCTAATAAGTATAGGTACTGGTACTAAATTCTTATTATATTAGGTAACCCATCAGAAGTATCATTCTATAGCTCCTAGAGATACATGAACATCAATTCCCTAGATAGAGGGGATATCAAGGAATCAGACTTTTTTCACTAAATTTAGTTTTATATTGGCCTTTAGTTTTTGTGCTTGAGATTCCTGAATATAACAAAACCTTTTATGAGGCAAATGTACATTTTATCTCTATACATCTTTCTGCTCTCCTTGGTGTGTGGCAGTTCCCATGCTCTGCCCTCCTCATCATTTTGAGCCTGTATCAGCTCTGTTTTAGAGGGTTGACACCCACGTGTGAGGCTGGTCATGGCCAGCTGTGTGAGTCCCTTAACCATTAGAGAAGCTTCCAGACTGCACCCCATGGAAGCAACCAAAGTCCTGAAACACAGACTCTTTCTTTCCCTCTTCCCTTCACACCTCTCAGTCTTGTCCTTCCCTTCACATTCCCTGTTTAATATTTCTGATCCTTGCAGTTTTTTCCCCCTCCCTTCAAATCCTTCCCATATTGTAAAATCATTTCATTCGTATATAAAACCTTTTAATTCCTAGTTGAAATAAAACATTTCCTCAGCAGTTGAACTAAAACTATCCTTCTTTCAAACATCAGTGAATTCAAGGTTCCCTTATGAAGCCTTTCTTTGGTGTGTTAGTGATTACATTAACACTCATTAAAAGAAATATTTTCTTTTTTAGGTGTCCAAATATTGACATTCTGCAGCTTAATTGTTTTAAAAATACTATTGGAATTCTTCTTTCAATCTTTAATGTTTGACTCTTTAAGGCCATGAAGTGGGAATGCATTTTGAATGTAAATCCTAAGTGTATATAAATTAAATAAAGCCTGACCCGAAAGAACCTCATTTCTAAATACGGAGAATCTGCTTTGTATATACGTTTTCTTTCATATGGTAAAGCTGGATTGCACAGTAGGCCCGTTCTGTCTCCTAATCCTGTTATGAAAAACAAGGGTAGTTTGAAATATTCGGGAGTTTGATACTTGTGTACATCTGTTTGCCACACCACGATACATCAAAGAAAGGTCATTATGGTATATAACATTTGGAACTAAGATTCCCCTCAGATTCACCACAAGAGCAGAAACAGAGTCAGATTTTTATCATCAAGTATTCATACAACCATCCAAATGGTAAGTCTTCAGGTGTTTCCAAAGTGCTGAATCTAATGACAAGACAACAACTGGCCGATGAGAAAGCAATGCAGATATGTAGGTAGAATGTACACAGATGTCTAGCTTCTTTGGAACTGGCCAGTACAAATCTCTTTCACTACATTCGCAGAAATGAATGAAACACTCATACACATGATGGTATATCTCTTTCTCAAGTGTTTGCAGCCTCCATCATGAACTTGTACACTTAGGCTTCAACAGGTGGCACTAGTGGTAAAGAACTCGCCTGCCAATGCAGGAGATGTAAGAGATGCGGGTTTGATCCTCAGGTCGGGAAGATCCCCTGGAGAAGGGCATGGCAACCCACTCCAGTATTCTTGCCTGGAGAATCCCATGGCCAAAGAGCTTGGTGGGCTATAGTCCATGGGATTGCAAAGAGACTGACGTGGCCAAACCGACTTAGCATGCATCAAGCCCTTATAGAAGAGCCCTTGGTGAACCAAACTTCTATTTATTTCTGTGCTTCCTCACGTGCATATAGATGTTCAAGAGCAAGAGCTGGAGCTGGAGCAGCAGGTCACACAGGCAAGACAAAAAGCTGGCTGGCTGGACCCAAATGAGCCTGGAGGCTCATGGTCAAGATGAACTCACAGAGTATGTGACCTTAAGCAAATCAGAGTAGGATGAATAAATCCTAATGGTCAAAGGGAGGCAGTAGGTCAGATGTCACAGTATAATGCTAAGTGGATCAAAAGTGGAGACACAAGTAATCAAGGTTTCATTTTAACTCTATAGTTTGCTGGTACAAATATAAATCATTTAAATCTTCTGAACTTTGAGACCCTCATAAAATAGAGATAACTCTATATACTGGAGAGTGCCGTTCCTGATTGTGAATAAAAATTAAAGTACTAATAAGATTTAACACTTACATAATCCTCTCTGAGGGTTTTAAAGGAGTTAATATAATCTCCACAGTAACCCCATAAGGTAGATACTTTTTTCAGCCCCAAGGTCACACAGCTGATAAAGTGTGTGGGCAGAGTTGTGACTCATGGCTCCAGAATCTGCAGGGTCTAGTCTTAAACATGAGATGATGCATATTTAAAGTAACTCACCCATACTAGGTTCATCATGAAAGTGAAAGTTGCTCAGTCATGTCGACTCTTTGTAACTCAATGGACTGTAGCCTGCCAGGCTCCTCTGTCCATGAGATTTCCCAGGCAAGAATACTGGAGTGGGCTGCCATTTCCTTCTCCAGGGGAACTTCTTGACCCAGGGATTGAACCCACATCTTCTGTATTGCAGGTGGTCTCCTGCATTGCAAGCAGATTCTTCATCACTGAGCCACCAGGGAAGTTCTTAAATTTTTTACGGAGTTGGCCAAAACATTCATTTGGGTTTTTCTCTAACATTTCATAAAAAAACTCAAACATCCTTTTTGGCCAATCCCAATAGAAAAGTGATATACAGGCTGAAGGTGGTTAAAGCTGATTCATCCCAGAAGAGATTTTTCTTTAGTCTTTGTCACCTGGATTCCCTTGAACTGCTCTGGCCTATGTCATCTTCAAAACCAGACCCTTAAACTTTTCTACCCATTTTATATCTGTCCCATACATTCCTTCCTGGTTCAAAGCAACCAAAATCTGTTTCCATTGTTTATAAACAACCAACACTACAGGTTAAATAGCTGTTCAACAAATGCTGCCTGAATGAATAATGATGAGTAAATAAGTAAATCAAAGGGATGTTCTTCCCAAGTTAAAAAAGATATACAAATTCCTATAAGTATGAAGCTATAAAGAAAGACGATGAACAAAGGAAGACCCTTGGGACAGCAAGAAAGAAAATCTAAGTTGTGGATGACAAAGGGACTTGGCTCAGAGTAAAGGCGCCCTTCCCCTACCTCTGGTTCTGGTCCTAGGAGAGAGAGGTTAAACTAAAGAAAAAGAGCAGATGAGGATGGTCGGTCTGGAAGACCTTGATTTTTATTTGAGAAAATTATGTGAGGTAAGATCTGGATATAGAGGTTTTTAGGAGACAGGAAAAATATTTGAAATGGTTGTCTGGGGAGGACACTGAGAAATCAAAGATGATGAGGATGATGAAGACAAGTATCAATATATCCTAATATTAAAACACCAGTGGTAAATCTTTCCTATTGCAAATATAACAAAGATCTACAATGGCTAACAAAAGTCTTAGTAATCATAAAACTACTAAAAGTATTCTTTGAGGAAAGTAAAACTTTTCTAGGTGTATTTTTTAAAGAGGTGTCACTATTTGCAGTTAACATATTAGTTACAGAAAGAAACTTCCTCTGTCACCTCTGCTACACAGGCTTAACCAGTCCTAGTCTCCGGTCCCAACATAGTGAAAAGATAACAAAACTTAGCCATAATTTATATTTTAGACAGTTGCAAAAAAACTATGAAAGGACTGCTTCGCCTAGCTGAATGCTATGTATACAGTGTGGTATTATCTTCGTGTTCACTATTACAATCTCATATTCGAATCTTATGATTTCTTTTCTTTGTAGGGGTATTCAGTCAATGTTGCTTCCCCCCGCCCTTGCACAGAATAAAGATGCTATGCAAGGATCAAAAAAGAGGCAGAGTGTTTTCCCCAGAGAGAGGGTTTTTCAGATGTGCTCTGTAATCTGTCATCCAGAGGAAAGAGTGTATCATCACCCCTTTAAAAAAATAAATGAATTACATTGACTTGATCCACAGCAGGCTCACAGATTTCACAGGCCCTTTGTATTGAACATATGCTTGCTCTCTGTTGTCTCCTCACAGATTATTCTAGGCATCCAGGAGATAAAACAGACAGGAAAGCAGCAGACGTCACAGTAAATAGCTTGATAGGTCACCTCACTTGTAAGACACAAAGTCAGAAACCCACTTCCCAGACGGGAAATTACTTATAAAGAACCCACCAACTCATGCTACAGTCTGACGTCCTAAGACTTTCCCCTTCATTACCACTTCCTTTTCCAAAGCATTTCCTGCCCCGGATGACCCAGTAATATCAGATGAATATTAAAACAAAAAATGTATAGCTAAACACACCCTGATCTTACTGAAATAAAAGATACTTCTTTTTCTTCCCTCCAGAAAAGCTTCTTACCTAGTATAGCTTGATCTGTGAGCCTGTTACCACTCGTACGCTTTCCCTGGTATCAAGGACCAGAAGCCTGGGGTTATTTTGCTGACAGGCCACTCATGTTTCTTCAGCTTTACACAAGTATAGGTATGTATGGACATCCATTTGTAAGCACATGTGCATTTATTAATATGTATTCTAATATATGTCTGCTTCCAATTACTGGGTTAAATTGACTTTTTTTTTTTTACCCTGATAAGAATAGAGAGGCTAGAACTATGTGAGATGCCTGAGTGGTTCAATTTTTGTTAATGAAGGATGGTGTGATTTGTATTAATTGTGAATAGTACTTTTATTTTTGTGAATGGAAAATACAGTTGTGTCAGGCATTCCAGATAACATGAAGACACAGTCATCAGTATGGCAATTTTAGTAAGGGACAATATTTGGAGGCAACAACTACTTTGGAGCTCAAAGACAAGAGATACAGCAGGAAAGATAGATTTTTTCCCATGGGTCTCCATCTTTATGAAAAGTTCATTTTCTTAATACTATCTGCCAGTTGTTGAATGCTAGCATATGACATTTATTACATAGACGATCTTGAAAAGACCCTTGGAAGGCAGGTATTAGTACTTTTAAAAAATTTTCCTCAAACAACCTCTACTTAGTCAGGACCAGAATCTCAGTGAGAGGCAATAAAAGTCAAAGTACAGGATAGTTGAGGGAAGCAAAGAAAAAGCCAAAATCAAATATAATTATCAATCAACACTAAATTGTCTTCACCATCTCTACACTAATCTAGATATATATATCGGCATGTTCATTACATAAGGGCATTGACATTTTCAGCTGACAAAATCCATTAAGCAGTTCAAAATGGCAATCTTTGGAGAAGAGCAGATAAGTAATCAGAGAAAGGCACAGAACAGAAAATGCAGCAAATTCTTATAAATGGTATTAGTACTTACATTTTGCCTGTGTTAAGGCAAGAGCAAGCACTTATTCATAAAGTTCAGTGACAGGGCTTCCCGGGTGGCTTGGTGGTAAAGAAACTGCCTGTCAATGCAAGAGGCATGGGTTTGATCCCTGATCTGGGAAGAACCCATGTGCCCTGGAGGAACTAAGTCCATGAGCCACAACTACTCAGCCTGTGCTCCAGAGCCGGGGAGTCACATTGAGCCCACACACTGCAACTACTGAAGCAACTACAACACGCGCCCTCGAGCCTGTGCTCTGCAACTAGTGAAGCCAGCGCAATGAGAAGCCCACGCGGCACAGCTAGAAAGCAGCCCTCATTCACTGCAACTAGTGGAAAGCCTACCCAGAGCACAGCCAAAATAAATGAATAAATGAAATTATTAAAAATAAAATAAAGGTAATGTTCAGTGACACACAGGCATCCCTGTGCTGAAGATGCTGCTGAGAAGTATTTTTCTTTTCAAATAGATACTTGTCTTTAATAAAAGTAGAGCCATTTATATGGAATTGATAAGTAATAAACATTACCAAACATATGCATAAATAATATTCCCAATGAGTTTCCTAGCTAGAGTTTTGAAGAGGGACAAATGTTCTCAAATCTAATATGATACATATGTATCCCCTCACCCATCTATGACACAATAATTTATCCTCACCAACCATCAATCCATTCTTTTTTCAAGAAGATAATTGGGCTCTATATAAGTGTAACCAACACCCTAGTTTGATATAGTTAATATCAAATGCAAGAAAGTCCCCTTAATGCCAAACCTCACATTCTAATTAGGGAACCTATTTTTAGACCCACTGGCTTGATTTAATTGTTTTCTTTTAGATTCAGGGCAAGTTTCAGCTAGCCTCTAAACTGATTGGGATACATCCAACTCTGTACACTACTTTGCAACATGCATACTGAAGGCTAATGGCACCAGTGGAATGCAGAACGGCCCTGAGATGCTCACTCTCAGAGGATCAAGTTTTAGGCAAAACGCCTGCTCAAATGACAGCCTGTGTAGGTTCTTTATCTGAAATAGCAAGGGAGTTATATCAGAAAGCAGCCTAAGCTATTATCTCCAGTTAAGTGGAATTATGTGTAGATTGTTTATAAATAATAAAAATAATTCACCATCTTCCTTTGACTTATCGTACCAAAAAGATATGCAAAAACAAATGCCTTGTTATCCCAGTGAGCTTACACTACTCAGTTATTTTATTTCCATAAAAATGCAACGGGGCTGGTGGTGGTGAGAAGGAAGTACAGGGAATGAGATGTGGAGCACAAAGATCTAGAATCTGGATAAAGCAGAAGGGATGGGGTGGGAAAAGTGATAGAAAACACCAGGTGAAAAGCTGTTGGCAGCTAAGGAGAGGCTGAAAGCTCTTGGGGATTCTATATGGAAAACAACACCCAGTACACTGAGACTATTAAGTAGCACCGTGATGACCTTTCAGAACTATGAGACAAAGTGTTGACGAGTTCTCCAAGAATTAAGTCTGCCTTGCCCAATGATCCCTGTGTTTAATCGTCACCTCCCTGCTCCTTCTGAACAAGTAACAGAAGACGCAGTAACTTTCATTGACAATAACACTGTAGCACAATCAGCATCGTCTTCAGCTTATACTAAAAGGGTCTCTGCTATCCCCACACCTAGCTTCCAAGCTAGGAAAAGTAAAAGCAATCAAGTGAAGAACAAGTCAGGGTCTATATTCATCCTCCTAGCAAATGCAGTGCCCAGTCCAGTCCTAAAGATGAGGTGAGAGGAGGCTGGAGAGGGACTGGGCACAATGGGAAGATTGCAAAACAAAGTCTGTTTAAAAAAAAATAAATGAATGAATGAAAAACACAAGTTGGACACTAGTAATTTACAATGTGATCCCAGAGACGAAGTTTACCCATGAGAAAGGGACTGATAAAAGTATTAGCAGTATAGAAAGATTGATGTTTACTCAGTGTTAACACTTTGCATGTATAGAGCACTTAATTTGGACTGGACACTATTCTGAGGCACTTACATTACTTTCATCCTCATTCTGGCCCAGTGGCTTAGGTACACATTCTGTGTCATTTTAGAGATGAGAACATTGAAACGTAGATGGTTTAAGGCAGGGTTCAAGTCCACCAGATGCAGAACTAGGATTTAAACCTGGATCATCTGATTCCAAAAACCAGCGCTTTTATCTACGGTACCACAGATAACATAAGTTATCTGTTTAAGTTTTTAACACTCTAATTTCTATTATACAAATACCACTAACAATAAATGTATCTCTTTAATTAAGTAGAGCAATCTTGGCAAGGTTCTTTCCTGAATGCCTTCTGAGAAGGAAATAATTTGATAAGGAATTAGCAGAATAAAAAGTCAGAATTAAAACAAAAGAATCTTACATTAATAAAATTAAGTCACTTCAAATTTTACTTACGAGTCTTCAAAACTGTAGACCAAACTCTTCCCAACTAATCTAAAGTAAAAGGGCTCTAATAAGAAAGTGAAAGGGAAGTCGCTCAGTCGTGTCCAACTCTTTGGGACCCCATGGACAGCTGCCTACCAGGCTTCTCTGTCCGTGGGATTCTCCAAGCACAAGTACTGGAGTGGGTTGCCATTTCCTTCTCCAGGGGATCTTCCCAACCCAGGGATCAAACTCAAGTTTCCCACATTGCAGGCAGATGCTTTACCCTCTGAGCCACCAGGGAAGCCTATACTCTAATAGTTAAGCACTTAACTCTCTTTTCTCCAAAAATGCAAGTTCCTCTTTGTTGAGTCTTTTGGTTCCTTAATACCTCTTTTCTTCAATCTACCTGATTTGCATTTTACTAGCTGCTCTTCTTTTGCCAGCAGAAATAAGCAGCACTTTGGTTTTTTCATAGCATCTAGCTGGCTACAGTCTATGAGGTAGCAAAGAGTGAGATACCCTGAAGCGACTTAGCACACACATACATGAGATCAAAGGTGGTGCAAGGGTAAAGAATGTTCGCCTGCCAATGTAGGAGATGCAAGAGATATGGGTTCAACCCTTGGGTCAGGAAGATCCCCTGGAGTAGGAAATGGCAACCCCTCCAGCATTCTTGCCTGGAAAATTCCATGGGCAGAAGAACCTGGTGGGCTACAGCCCATGGAGTCACAAAGAGTCAGACACCACTGAGCGACTGAGCACACAAATCAGGCCAAGCAGATATTCAAAGAACATCTTCCTATTTCCCACCAGAAATACAATTCCCCATGCCTTGACTAGACTTAACAGGCAATGAAGAAACCATGGTATTTCTCACCTCTTACCCTTCAGAAAAAAAGAAAAAAGAAAGAAATCAGAAAGATGGACCCTGTAGCTTAAGCAAGAAAAGGTAGATGTAAGTACGAGTATAAACCGTAGGTAAAAGAGCAGACACTGATGGCCCCTAACTTCTGTCTCCCTTTCTCTATTAAGAAAGAAAGAAACTGGAGTGAGAAAAGCTTGAGATTCCTTAGGTAGTGCTCCGGAACCCATTCTGACTGTGAGAAAGAATCTCCCGGAGAGAAAAAGAAATAAACATAAACAGATGACATTCCTCTTTAAAAATGGTTAATCTCCGTCTCCAAGTGTGCTTTCAGCTAAAGGGAATTTTGGTCCTGTGACGGGCGAGGTTGCATCTATTTCCTTTTTAATTGTGTAATCTCTCAAGGATTTTGCATGCATACAGAAAATACTGATATAGCCACTCTAATAAATCACTATAAAGTGTTTAAATAAACATTTCTGTCTACCTAGGGGAGCTCACGCTCAGACATCAGAGGAACATGAAAAATCAGAATTGCAGATGAACTGTGTTTTGAACCTTGACCCTAAATTTACCACCATCTGATAGCATTCTGATCTAATCTCCCCACTCTGTTAACTTTACCTTAAATATAGGGTAGTTAACTCTCAAACAAAACGTACATGTGCTGGGAATTAATATTAGTCAAGTATGCTGCATTCACAGAAAAAAGGTAGAATAAAGTAGAACTGGACACACCAAAAACCTAGAAAATACATTTTGAATTGCATTGAGCCATCTGATTATTAACAGGTCTACATGAATATGACATAGAGGCTAATTCCTAATTGCTCTTTCATCAGTGTCATCTTAAATAATAACTTCAGTAGCTCTGTCAGTATTTTCTGTGGTCTATGATGTTGCCTGCACAGTAGTAAAAAGCAAAAAGAAGACTTGAGACAGGTGCTCCAAAAATATCCTCAACCAGCAACACTCAACCCTTGCACATAGAACCACCTACCCCAGCTGTTTACAGCCAGTGTCCCTTGTAACCAGTCAGAGCAGCTGTTCAGATTGGTCAGTGCCTTTGGTGAACCAGTAACTAAATATTTTGAGTATCACTTCTGCCAGTCATATAGAATAACCAAAAAAAAAAAAAACCCAAGACATTTCTGCCAAAGCGGAGCAATAATCTGTAATGAAAGCAAATACAGCAAAGTATCATTGTCGGTCTAACAATCGAAGCCAAAACATAAACAATTCATCGAAACATACGCTGGTGTCTGAAGATCTCTCTCCTACTATTACAAACATCTAGATTTCAAGGAATTCATTATTCTGCAACAGAAGCACATCCAAATCTCACAAGATGTCAGTGTCCAGTTGTAGCCATGCAGTTGAGGACAGCAAGAAATTTGAAAATGCTAAAGACAACCAACAAAAATTTGCAGAATGTGATAGTCGACTTCATTAATAGAAGTAGTAATGATCCAAACAGTATGCTAAGATAGAAAAACTTCAGGGATCAGTCAGTCCCTAACTTACCACCATTAATAAGCATAACTATGTGATTCCTGTGAGCAAAGTGACTGCGAGAAAGGTTAATGGTGATCAAACTGAGATTGTTGACATTGATGAAATCCTGTCACTTTTCATTAGATTGGAACAGGTTGCCCCAAAATGGAAATGTATGACCAACAGACATGAATGTATACGTATACACATTTCCAAGCAGCAAAGAACTTCTATTCAAATAGAACTCTATAGGAGTTATAGAGTTACTCTACAGCTATAATGGGCTCCTGTTATATTTTTTTATGCCTGCATGGGCTCCTGTTATATTTTTTTATGCCTGCATGCTAAGTCACTTCAGTTGTGTCCAACTCTTTGTGACCCCATGGACTGTAGCCTGCCAGGTCCCTCTGTCCATGGGGATTCTCCAGGCAATTATACTGGAGTAGGTTGTCATGCCCTCCTCTAGGGGATCTTCCCAACCCAGGGATGAAAAACTCCCATCTCTTAAGTCTCCTGGATTGTCAAGTGGGTTCTTTACCACTAGTGCCACCTTGGAAGCTCTATTGATAATCTGAAAAACATGAACTTCAGTCATTATTCCCACCAGCATATCTGGGGTACCCATCTGTTCTTAGAAAACACACATAAAAACCTTTAAAATGAAAGAGAGAAAAATTCATGACCAAAGATGCAACTTAACATATTGAATAGAAATGAATGTCACACTTTTCCCTGACTTCATAAAAGGCCAGATGTGTGCCACACCCTCCTGTATGATTTCATCATTCTTACAGCTCCACCCAACAAGATAACCTACCAGCATTTTTATGATCTTTCTCCCTTTCCATGAAGAGCTGCTATGTAAATCCCTTGAGAAATAAGCCCATGCTGGTAAGACTGTACTACTCGCCGCCACCACCTTTTGAATATAGTATTAGGATATATCAGGTAATTTGTAAGCTGTAAGTTGCCTATTTGCTTTAATAAACATAGAATCACATATCAGTTTAACTATATTAATAGTCCTCTCTCCACATTTGCAATTTTCTATTCAGCTTGATTTTCAAATTTAATAATGGCCATGTATCATATGGGAGGACAGCATGGAAAATACATCAAGTATAGTTTTGGGAATTACAGAAACCTGGGTTTTAATCTTGCCTTCACTCTCCATTTGTGTGATATATCCAGTTCCCCAATTATTGTTGTTTAGTTGCTAAGTTGTGTCTGACTCCTTGTGACCCCACAAACTGCAGCACACCAGGCTTCCCTGGTGTGTCTTCCCTTTACTGTCCCCCAGAGTTTGCTCAAACTCATGTCTATTGAGTCAGTGATGCCATCCAACTCTGTTGCCCTCTTCTCCTCCTGCCTTCAATCTCTCCCAGAATCAGGGTCTTTTTCAGTGAGTTGTCTGTTCGCATTAGGTGGCCAAAGGAATAGAGGTTCGGCTTCAGCATGAGTCCTTCCAAATATTCAAGGTTGATTTCCTTTAGGATTGACTGGTTTGATCTCCTTGTTGTCCAAGGGATTCTCACAAATCTATTATAAGAGGCTGAATGACAACATTTACTTCCCACAGGTTAAAGAGACCAAGTACATAGGATTTTCCAGGCAAGAATCCTGGAGTTGACTGCCATTCCCTCCTCCTAAAAGTTAATGTTTTCATGTAATGTCTTATTATCCACTTCATTATTGAGATTTTTTGATAAAAGGATCCTAACCATGCATTAAGGATATGCATCTTTCTACCAGCGAAAGTTGGTATAGCAGTTAATATCTCATATGCCAAAAAGCAGAGGACAGTTGTCATAATTTTGGACAGAAATGATATAATCATCAGTTCTTGGAAAATATATCATTTCAAAAGTGAAATAATATTATCCAGAGACATGGTTCAGCTTCTAAACAAACAATGGCTATAACCATCTCTCAAGATTTCATTAAAAATCATCTGGCTTTCTAGGTTGTGTTGTTGAAAACAGGGCTTAATGACTCATTGTGACACCCAGGGAGTTATGAGCTTAACTCAAGGTGAGGCCAATAAAATGTATGTAGTGACACATTTTGGTACTTAAATCTACTTTGAAAAATATGGGAAGAATCAAAGATCTTGAGGTTCCCCTTATCAAGTAATAGCTCATGGCTACTGAGAGTTGTAACATAAATTAGTTACTATTTTGTGGCAGTAAAGTGATGAAATTCACTGAGTCAACAAACTGAACAAAAACAGGATGAGAGGAGTCCAAACATACCAATGATAAAGTGTGTAAACTTTTGAAGATCAATGGTGTGGATTAAACCATGTAAGTGACCACCTACAAAATCACCCAAATAGGAGAGATATTTTTCTGCCTATTCAAAAGGTCAAGCTTGTCACATAAAAAGTAAGCTCACAGACATACGACAGAACATAATTTCTCTGTGTCATGTTAGCAACTTATAAAATGTCTTGTTTGAGAAAGATTATTTTTTAAATAAGTCCTAATCTGAAAATAATTCTTTCTTGATCCCTGTAACCCTCTCTCAACCCAAAGAAGATTCGATTTAAATAATCTTACGTCTCATTTGATATATCTGTGTCTTAAATATAAATAACTGCTTTGTCTTAGTGTGAACTTACATTTAGGACCTGCTCCATCCTAAAGGAGATCAATCCTGGGTGTTCATTGGAAGGACTGATGTTGAAGCTGAAATTCCAATACCTTGGCCACCTCATGCAAAAAGCTGACTCACTGGAAAACACCCTAATGCTGGGAAGGATTGGGGGCAGGAGGAGAAGGGGATGACAGAGGATGAGATGGCTGGATGGCATCACCGACTCAATGGACATGGGTTGGGGTAGACTCCGGGAGTTGGTGATGGACTGGGAGGCCTGGCGTGCTGCGGTTCATGGGGTCATAAAGAGCCGGACATGATTGAGCGACTGAACTGAACTGTTCTCACAAAAAGTTTTTTAACACTGATCTTGTACATTTTCATGCTATTAAAAAAATCAGATGCTCACTTCTGAGTTAGAGAAATGCTAAACAAAATGCGAATGGCCAATAAATATATTTAAAAAAAATACTCTTTCTAAAAATAAAAGAATGCCTACTAACATAAACATTTTACTTATCAGAGAGCAAATATTTTTAGAAGTGATAATACTGTTGATTAAGTTGCAGGAAAATGGACATTCTCAATTAATGCATGGAAATAGAAATGTAAACTAGGGCAAGATTACTGATGAAGGCTTTAAAGTATGCACGGATTTTAATTCTTCTGAAAAATTTTAAGGAATTAATGTGTAAAAAGTTTTAGTTATAAAGAAAGCATAGAGACGTTTTTTACTTGAATTACTACTGGTTTACAATGTTGTATTAGTTTCTCTTGTATAGCAAAGTGGCTCAGATATATATATATCTATATATATACATACTATATGTATATATAGATATATATATATATGGTGAGACAGGGAGAGAGAATATATTCTTTTTTCATATTCTTTCCCACTATGGTTTATTATAGGACATTGACCACAGTTTCCAGTGCTATACAGTAGGACCTTGCTGTTTATTTTATATATAGTAGTTTGTATCTGCTAATCCCAAACTCCTAATTTATCCCTCCTCCCATTCCCTCTTGGTAACCATAAGCTTGTTTCCTATGTCTGTGAGTCTGTTTCTGTTTTGTATCATATTTTAGATTCCAGTAAAAGTGCTAACATATATTTGTCTCTTTCTGACTTACTTCACTTATGATGATAATCTCTAGGTCCATCCATGTTGCTGTAAATGGCATTATTTCATTCTTTTTATGGCTGAGTTGTATTCCATTGTGTTTACGTATATGCATGCCTACATATACACACATACACACACCATATTTTCTTTATCCATTCATCTGTCAGTGAATATTCAGGTTGCCTTCTGTGTTTCAGCTACTGTAAGTAGTGCCAGTGTGAACACTGGGATGGCATCGTTTCAAATTAGAGGTTTTTCCAGATATATGCCCAGAAGTGGGATTGCCGGATAATACGGCAACTCCATTTTTAGTTTTTGAGGGAAACGCCATACCGTTTCCATAGTGGCTGCACCAGTTTACGTTTCCATCAACATTGTAGGAGGACTTCCTTTCGTCATGGACTCTCCAGAATTTATTTGCAGACATTTTAATGATGGCCATTCTGACTCGTGTGAGTTATACTTCATTGTAGTTTTGATTTGCATTTCTCTAATAACAAAATTGGGCATCTTTTTCTGTGCTTATTGGCCATCTGTATGTCTTCTTTGTAGAAATGCCTATTTAAGTCTTCTATCCATTTTTTATTGAGTTGTTTTTGTTGTTGTTATTGAGTTGTATAGGCTGTTTGTATATTTTGGAAATTAGGCCCTTGTTGGTTGGCTCATTTGCAAATATTTTCTCCCAGTTGGTAAGTGGTCTTCTCATTTTGTTTATGGTTTCCTTTGCTGTGTAAAAGCTTGTAAGTTTGATTAGGTCCCATTTGTTTATTTTTGCTTTTATTTCTTCTGCCATGGGAGAGTGATCTAAGATAATGTTGCTATGATTTACGTCAGAGAATATTTTGCCTATGTTCTCTTCCAGGAGTTTTATGGTCTCATGTTTAAGTCTTTAAGCCATTTTGAGTTTATTTTTGTGCATGGTGTGAGGGTAAGAGTGTGTTCTAACTTCACTGATTTACATGTGGCTGTCCAGTTTTCCCAACACCACCTGCTGAAGAGACTGTCTTCATTGTATATTCTTGGCTGCTCTGTTGAAGATTAATTGACCATAGGTATGTGGGTTTATTTCTGGGCTCTCTAAATGATTTTGAATCAGTGCTATGGTTTCTAAAACAACAAGATATCAAATAATAGAGGTAAAGAAATTTAACCGTAAAAAGATACATTCAGTCAAGTAAAAATGATGTTGTACAAGTCAATTTTTGTCTTGAAAAAAATGTTCATAAAATATTATTAAATGAATAAAGCAAGTCATAAAGCATGACATATGGTATAATATATATTTTTTGTCTGTCTAAAGTACTAAACACAACATATCAGGACAAGGATTTGCAAGTATGTATATCAAAGTATAATCATTGACTGTGTCTCAGTAGATGGGATTATGAGTGTATATTATGTTCTCTTTGCTTTGTGTTCTGATTTGTATAGTTTTGTAATATTCAAGAAATTTTTAAAAACTGGTTTACTATAAATATATGTTTATTTAAAATAAACCATGCATTTTCAGTGAGGGCCATACACTCCCAAAAGTGGGAAAACTGGGTCTTGGAACTATATGAATAACCCTATTTAATAAAACCTTGTTATTCTTAATATTTAACTTCATGTGGAGAACAATTTGGAAGAAAAAGTTATATAAAAATAAGGTCTTTGGGAGAAAATAGTTTTTAAAAATTTGAGAAACACTGAAAATGACCAAGATAAAATTTTTACAATATACAAAAGTATAAAAATCATAATTAATAATTCAAACTAAAACCATTATTCCAACAAATATTTTCTTTGCGTATTCTCTTCCTCTGAAAAAAGGCGAAGGTCTTGCAGATAACTGAAAGCAGTCTCACATTCAAGCTGACATCAACCAGAGAAAAGTTAAATCATTAACAGACCTTAATATCAAACTGGCTCTTCTTGGCAGATGAAGTCAGAGATTTTACTCCACAATGATGGTACTCTTAGCCATCTTCTCAAATAAATTGATTTTTTAAAGACAGGTAAGGGATTTTACAAAAAGAATTACATAACTCATAACACCTAGGTTGGTGTGAACACTCTAATGATTTTTCACATCAATGTAATAATCCCTAGGGAAACTTACAGTCTATTCACTTTAGGGCCATCCGATCTCTTACTCTGGTTACTGTTCATGGTGGGAAAGGATAATTACTGAGGTAAATACCTGAAATTTAAGGTTAAATCTGTCATCACAGCAATGGCAACAGCAAGTAACATATGAACTCACAATCAGGTCACACCATTAACAGGCTTCAACGGGCCAGTCCTCGCAATTTCGTCAATATTTCTTATTTCACCTTCTGAAAGAAATCTTGAGGAATTAAACAATGCCAATAAAGTTTCACTTACTCTTTTCTTGCACCTGCCAACTCCCAGTTACAACTGCACATGGTTTCCAAGATGAAACACAGCCATAAATGTCAGAACAGTGGAACCAGCGATCAACACCAGGCAACGCAAATCCAAACATCGCAGAACTGAATTTTGAGTGTACTTCTCCAATTACTATTCTAGTGGACCAAAACTTACTCATCCTAACCAGTCTAACTGACAATAAGATACAAAAATACACTTGGGATTCTGGGCTGGGGTCTCAGCAAAAACACGCATGCACATCTTGGGATATCACAGACAGACTAACCATAATATAGGAGAAGCTCCTGATGATTTGAGCTGCACTTGACCCCAGCAGTCAAGAACACATTGAGGGGACTTGATTCCACTGATCTTGGAAGAGAGACAAGAGAAGGCTTCAATGGTTCCAAAGCAAAAGCTTGGCACTGGGGACCATCATGAGCATGTTGCTGGCTGACTTCTATAAGGATTTGATAGTTAATCAATTCTGTTATTACCAGATGCTTCTACAGGCACATTTCAGGTGGTTCCACTGGCCAAAATAGACTCTCCCTGCCCAGCCCTTTAAAAAGGCTGCTTAGTAACCTACTCCAAACATGTTAACTCTACAAGTCCAAAATGATCCAATTATTCCAAGAAGCTCCCTCATCCATAAGTGTTTCTTTTAAAATCACCTTTGCTTTAGCTGTGCAGATGAGAACTGCATGTCATTTTCCAATCTATGCAATATGACACTGAGGTCACAGTGCTTGGATATTTACTTAACTTGAGCCATTTTTTTGTTATGACAGTCATCAAAATCTTTTTTCTCAGTTCCCTGTTTCCTTAGCCTTCCAAAATAATTCCAATCTGGTGCTTACCACGTGGGTACCCACCTTCAGGATGGGAAAACATGATGTGAACACAATGAAAGAAGTACCAGTTGGTGCTCACTGCTCTGGTGCACCTACTACTGCCATTGTTTTAGATCTCTCAATGCAAGTCAATCTTGTCTGTCATCAAAATTTACAGACTCTGAAAACTAGAAGAGCCATGACATTTAGCTATTCTTACAAATTCTGTGAAAGAGAACACGAGCATCAAGTATTCAAGGGATTAATGGAAACTGTTCCCTAACAAGCTGTAAATCTGTCCCTAATTTTAGGATTTCTATTATCTGACTCATAAAACACTGAGATGGCTATAACAAGAAAACCCAATTTGCTAAAGAAATAGCCCACGTTTACATTTTAGCACATGTGTATTTACCTTTATAATCTCCCCCCAACCCTGCTAGTGTCAAGTGGAGGATGAGGTAATGTTTGCACCTAGTCAACAGTCTTCAATTCCAGACATCTGTAATAAATTTTCTTCAGGCTCAACACTGGTACTGCATACACACCTGGAGTTTGAAATAAGTTACTGTGATATGATGCCACACTCCCTGTTACGGTTTGCTAGCCTGGGCAATGAGGAGGGCTTACCGGAAATCTCTGACCTCATTAGAGAAAAAGAGCAGAATTTTAAATGGATGTCTTCGTCTAGCCTCTGTAAATTCAACAATGTCTTAATTTAGAGAGGTATCTTTTCTTTGAATCATGCATAGGACAGAAAACAGAAAAGACTTAAGAACATTTGTTTACATGGATAAGTTCACATGGATAGTGAATTTGTGATCCATGGGGTCGCAAAGAGTCAGACATGACTGAGCAACGGAACTGAATTGAACTGAGTGAATTATGGATCATTCTTAATTTGTGATATTTGTTCACATTGAGTTTTTGTCTTAAGTTTGTTGTTTTTTACTAGTGTGTGAACTCAGAACTATTTAGGAGGGGGATAGCTCTTCTAAAATTCCTGGTCTTGCACCTTATGGATAACAGAGCTGAATCAGTGTGAATGGGTCAGCTTGTACATGGAAAACCAGAGAGGACCACCGATGAGTCCTTCTGGACAACAGCCACTGCAACTTACCAGTTAAAGAAATGTGTGTCTTCCAATGATCAATTGACCTGAGGTAGAAAGCCTTAAAAAAAATGGGCCTGGCTTTTCAATACTCTTTAAAAGTTTCTCCTGAAAACCTTCCTGCACTCAGGAACTCAGAATCTCCCAGAAATATCCAAAGATAAAACTGTTGATTCAAATTTCCATTGATTTTGAGTTCTCCTTCACAGTTAGAAGAATCTCAGGCTAACAAAAGAAGCCATGTATTCTTCTTGCCCATTCAACATGTGTGTTGACCCGTGTTAAAGGAAACTGAAACAAGAGTCCTAGGCCCAGGCTCTGGTTTATCACTGACTGGGCATTTCAGGTTCCCTAGCCATACTTCGCTTTGTGTAAAATGAATTTGGTATCTGCAATTCATTCTAACAAAAATTCTGGTTTCTCCTTAAGCTTTCAAATACATCGGAACCTTCCTGAGTCTCATTTTGCTCATTTATAAAATGAAGGAATCGAATTATATGATTTCTAAACTCACCTCCCATGTGATATTTAGAGATTGTAGGATCCCTTATAAAATTATGCCATTTATACAAAGTTTTCAATCAGAGAAAAAACTCATTTCACTAAGTTGCTTTAACTCAAACTCAATAAGACAAAATGTTTCAGCCTAAAATCAATCCATTTCCTCCTTGTCTCATATACTACAAGTTAATTCTTAACTTTATATCTTAAAGTCCACATGCATCTTTGTATAATACTCAGAAACTTTAAAGTGTTTCCCAAGCTTTTCTTTTCCCTTGGTTAAATCTGCCCATTTAAGTTTTATAACATATGTAGAAAAAGAGATATTGTTGTAACTACTTTAAACGGTCTTGCTAGTTATCTTTGGAAAGGAAGTTTTAACATGGCAAAAATATATTTTAGTACTGAAAAAATACATAAGAGGCTTGTTTTGTAAATAAGGTGATGACTTCGTTTTATTCAAAATATTAACTATCAAATGCCTGGAAATAGAGATAGCAGAATGAAGTTTCAAGCAAGAACTGAAAATGTTCCAACCTTTTATGCAATTCAAACAGTAATGAAACTAGGAGGAATTAACTGAATTTCATCTTCTCAGGTTCAAGTAGAGAGAAAATAAAAAATACACTGACCTTTACTGTTTTAAGCTCCATTCTCGCTCCTTTTACAAAACTGTCCTCTCCCAGAAGGGAACTCTCCTACAGAGTTGGTGGAAATGTAAATTGGTGCAGCCACTATGGAGAACAGTATGGAAGTTCCTTCAAAAAACTAAAAGTAGAGCTCCCATAAGACCCTGCAATCCTACTTCTGGGTATATGTCTGGAGAAAAACATGGTCCAAAAGGAGGATACATGCACCTCAGTGTACACCGCAGCATTACCAACAATAGCCAAGACATGGAAGCAACCTAAATGTCCACTGATAGATGAAGAAGATGTGGTACTTATATAAGGGAATACGAAAAGGAATGCCATGAAAAGGAATAAGATAATACCATCTGCAACAACCTGGATGGACCAAGAAATTGTCATACTGAGTGGAGTAAGTTAGACAAAGAAGGAGAAATATGTATGACACCCCTTATATGTGGATTTCTAGAAAGAAACGATATGAATAAACTTATTAATAAAACAGAAGGAAAAAAAAACTATCCTCTCCCAAAATTGCTTTAAGGCAAATTTTATTACCTTCACCTTATGAAATGAGAAAACTGATAATTTAAGTGATGATTAAAATAAAAATAGACAGGGTTAAGGCAAGAATTTAGATCCAGGCCTCTGAACTCTTGCCACTAAGGCAGAGCCTCAATGAGAACTACAGCACAATCTGAAATGCCTACTTGTCATCAAAAGAATAGGTTTATTTTTCCAAATTCTTAAAGTTCATAACTCAGAGATCGAGAGTCTCCACTTAGAAATGAAGCCTTGTAAATAATCACATAAGTGCCAACATGCAAAAAATCAAGTATATTCCTCATAGTAATGTTTATAATAGAATAATTTGGAAATAACTTAAAAATTGAGTACATTAATCATATAAATGATGGTAAATCTCTATAGAAGAATACAGCACATTGCATATAGATAAAACTTATTAGTATAAGGATATTATGTCCCAAGGAGACTATTGAAGGAAAAAGAAGAGTATAAAACGGCACATGTAATATCCCATTTAATCAAGGAAACATCAAATAGATAGATGATAGACAAAGAGACATAGGTCAGCATGCCAACCAATCACTGGGCCAGATACATCAAAGTGCTACCAACTGCAATCAGGGTGCTGTGAATGAAGGTTTCACTTTATTCCTCATATTTTTTTGCATTGTGAATTATGTGTCACTTCTTGAAAGATGGTGAAGAAAACTATTTCAATTTTGAAAAGGAAAAATCACAAGAACTCAGCATGTGTCAAAGTAAGTTTTTGGTATTCATGAGAATGGTTCTTATGCATACCATTAAAAGATGATCTCAAAAGACCATCTGTGACTACTTTGAAAATAATATTCAACTAATTAAAGTTATAATTTAAGAATTCTAGTATTTCTTATGTACTTAAATTGAACTTATAAATCTCATTATTTATTTATAAGCCAAAAATATATTGTTAATCATCTTCAAGGGATGATCTGATTAACATTTGGTCTCATTTATGAAATCAGAAAATTAAATCCTCTAAATATTTCAAATTGCACTTTAAATTTTAATATATGGGATTTTCTTTATAAAAACTTCAAAAGCCTAACAAACAAAGTGTTCCTTGGTTGTTAATCCTAATAAGTCTAGTCAATTAAACATAAATATGGTCTCTTTCAAGTACTTTAATCCAATTCTATCCATAAATTCAGCCAAATTTAACTTATTACATTTCAGTTTTAAAATCTCAAATCTTAATATTAATTACACATTTTCAATCAGAATAACAAGGCCAGTCAAACATCAAATTCTCTGAAACACTAATGAAAACTTTAAATACTAACTATATACAGAGCTTATTCTCAAATGCAACACAAAATTTTAATTTAACGCATTTTTAGAATATTTACTGCTAACCATTTCAGGGTTAAAGTATACACATACTCAATAAAGAAGAGGTTCTCAACCCTGAGTACACATTAAAATCATTTATAATTCTTTTTTTTTTTGTAACAAATTCAAGAAAGACTTTTTTTCTTTACAATATTGTGTTGGTTTTGCCATACATTGACATGAATCTGCCATGAGTATACATGTGTTCCCCTTCCAGAACCTCCCTCCCAATTCCTTCCCTCTGGGTCATCCCGGTGCACCAGCCCTGAGCACCCTGTATCATGCATCAAACCTGGGCTGGCGATTCATTTCACATATGATAATTTACATGTTTCAATGCCATTCTCCCATATCATCCCACCCTTGCCCTCTCCCATAGAGTCCAAAAGACTGTTTTATACATCCACATCTCTTTTGCTGTCTCACATACAGGGTTATTGTTACCATCTTTCTAAATTCCATATATATGCCTTAGTATACTGTATTGTTTTTCCTTCTGGCTTACTTCACTCTATAAAAAAAAAAAAAAAAAAAGACTAAAGCCTACTTTCAGTCCAACCCATTTAACTCAGAATCTCTAGGGATAATTTTTTTTTTTTCCTAGAAAAAGCCCAGGGGATGGTAATATGCAGCCAGGGTTCTAAGGATCTACTGTTCTAAGGAAATAATTATATCATTCCAAGCAAGAACTAGCTTTACCATATGAGGGGTAATTGGCAATAAACTGACACTGCTTATTCTGATGAAGTTTTAGGGACTGGCAATGAGGTTGAATGCTCCTAAAACTTAGGACAGGTTAGCCCCTTTAAATATTTCATTCCCTACAAATGCAATGGACTTGTAGGAAGGCTATTCATTAACTAATTGTGCTATTTGAACTGAGTCTGTAAATCCATACATTTGATTAGCTAGTCTATTTCCTGACTTCATTCTTAATTGTATTCATAGTCTTCCTGTCTGACAGGGCCACAGCTCTTATATATAAATTATTTGATTGAATCCTATATAATTTTCATGGCTTTACTGTGAAGCTAATGCCATGCTACATCAGTAAGGAATGTGTATAATCATAAGTTGACTAGTATTTAAAAGTATAGAATTATGGGTATAGAAAATATTTAACCAAGAAGTGTGTGGTTTGACTCTGAATTGTGCCTTTTGTCTTTTTTCAGGAGCATCTAGCCACTGTTGCCCCAAGGGCGTATACTAACACCTCAACCATGAGCCTTTGTTTTTCCACCAAAAGTCAAGGTCAAGGCCCATTGTGGGAAGACTTACCACACTAAAGGGGTGCCCCAAAGGCTACGCCCTATAGTAGAAGTAACCTAGAAGTAAACCTCTGCCCCACCCCCATCAGCTTCCAGGACTAAAGGAAAAGATGTCCTGGTACAGAGCAGAGCAGGGGAAGGAAAAGGACAAAAAGAGCCTGTATCTACACATGTAACCACAGATTGGACCTTGAGAAGATCTAGACCTCAGGTGCTAGCAGACTGAGTATGGAAGGGAACCCCCACCATCAATCTGTGAAAGTGCTTTCTCGAGATAGCACCCTCAGGTACCCTGCAGAAGAAAATGAAAAGCATCTCCGAAGAAGGGCACATTAGTCCTAGACTATGAAGCTGGCTCACACAACGTCGAGAGTCAATGACAAACAAGCAATGAAAATTAATGAGGCCCACAGGAAGCAAGGCAACATAAGGAAGAACGAGCACAAATAACGAGCAGAAAGAATCCTGGAACAACTTCAGAGATTTAAACTATCAAAATAACTGTGAGGGCTTAATGAAATAGATGACAAACTTGAAAATAACTCCAGGGAACAAGGAGTCACAAAAAGTGACACAGATGATTTGAAAAAGGTATTGTGTGCTAGAAATGAAAAATATAAATGATGAAAGTTAAAATCCACTGGCCATGTGTGGTAACAAAAGAGAGAAATAGTGAATTGGAAGATAGCAAAGGAAAAAGAAACAGAAAAAACTATCCAGACTTTGACACAGAGAGACAATAAGATGAAAATATAGAAAAGAGACACTGAGGATACAGGTAGACCTCTAACCTGCTTCTCATTAGAATTTCCCAGAAGGAAAATACAGATAGTGATTTTTACATTGGCTTCTACCCCTCCACCCCATAAATTAAGCAACACACAAAAAAAGGTCTCCTCCTAATCAATGGTCACATTTAAGGTAAAAATGTATCTGTTGGACAGGCAGATTCAAGTATCCAGGCAGAAGAATCACTAAAACATAAGTACATTTTATCAAATAAAATTGAACAAAAATCCCATTTAGTTAAACCAGTAGAGCCACTTAAACCTGGCCTAAGGTTAACAACAGCCATTGACATGGAAGAAATAACTTTAATAAATAACGTCACGTACAGATGGTCAACAACTTTCAAGGGCTCAACTTGTAATTTCTCACCTTTAGGATGGTATGAAAGAGATACATATTCACTTAAAACTATACTTCAAATTTTGCATTTTGACCTTTCTGGGGCTAGTGATGTTCTGGTGATGCCGGGCTGTGGCAGCAGCTGCATCTCCCGGTCAGCTACATGATCACCAGTTTGAACAATTCCTAATAAGCATTGTAAGCAACTTATAAGCCCTCGGGACTCACATACCCATTTGAGTCTTCACTTTTAGTATAGCATTCAAAAAACCAACGCTGTACTATAAAAGAGACTTTGTTAGGTCATTCTGACCAACTGTAGGCTACCGAAGGTATTCTGAGCACATTTAAAGAAGCCAAGACTAAGCTATGATTTCAGTAGGTCTGATGTATTACATGCATTTTGGACTTGAGATACTTTCAATTTATGGTTGTACGGGACAGGGAAGCCTGGAACGCTGCAGTTTGTGGGGTTCCAAAGAGTCAGACATGACTTAGTGACTGAAAAACAAGGTGTGTCAATCAGCTGTAAATCCACCCTAAATCAAGGAAGATCTGTACATATTTACCTTTCCAAAAACAACACATGTATGTTGCAGATTAAGGACTTTTATTTCTAATTTTATACTCATAGGTTAAATTAATTATGGAGAAATTCTAAGACTCCTGAAGCTGCTAACTCTGATCATGAGTACCTAGATTTAAGAATCCACTTAAAATCAAATGAGCACTGATAGTTACCAGGCATTTGGAGGCTAAATGGCAAAAACAAAGTCACAAAAATTATTCATTAGTTTAGAGATTCTAAGGACTTTGTTCTTTTCAGTTGAGAAGACAAGGAGCTGTTTTCTTCAAAGCCAAAAGCTGGCTCCAGAAAAAAAGAATATTTTAATGTTCAAAGGATGCTTGGCAGTTTGCTTGACTACATTTTTTGTACCTTTACCCTGTGTGTGTGCTAAGTTGCTTCAGTTGTGTCTGACTCTTTGCAACCCTGTGGACCATAGCCCACCAGGATCCTCTGTTCATGGGATTCTCCAGGCTAGAATACTGGAGTAGGTCGCCATTTCCTCCTCCAGGGAATCTTTCCAACCAAGGAATTGAACCGGGTTGGAAACCCGTACATAACTCTTCTTATGTCTCCTGCATTGCCAGGCAGGTTCTTTACCACTAACACCACCTGCAAGCCCAATACTTTACCCTGTACCCTCAAAAATCAATTGAAGAAAATAGTGTTCTGATGGCACATTTAATTTTCTCATACCTGCTTGCCCTTCACAAAGCAAACAGCAGAAAGTTTAAGTTTCATAAATCAAAGTCTTGGTATATAAACAGACTTATTTGCATATGTACAAACAGATCTACATGTACCAGTAACCAAATTTACTAAACATCAAATGAATATACAAACATTTAGAGAAATATTTATTAAAGCATGACATATAACTATATATATATAATCTAGTTTACAATCATTTTCTATACTTTAGGAACTATACTAGATATTAGACTTGATTTTGACCTTCTGAAAACATGGAATTTCATGAAGAAGACACAAGATCAGATAATTTTTGACAAGTGTCAAGCCAGAGGTATACCCAGACAATTGTAAAGATAGGAATAAACACAAGGCGTCAGTGGAGCACAGAAACACCTAATCCAATCTATAGATGGATATGTGTGTGTTGGGATGGGGAAGGAGGTGTGGAGAAGACAGAACCAGGGACAACAGCCTGGAGAAGATGATTCATGAGCTGAGACCTGAAGGATGAGAAGGAGCATGTTAACAGAGAGGGGCAACGGTGTTCCTGTACAAAGGAAACAGCCACCGCCTAGAAAGGAGGTCAGTGTAGAGGCCTGAACATCCAAACAGCTAGGAACCACTGAAGCACAAAGTGAAGGATGGTAAGGAAAAGCGGACAGGCTCAGAAAGCTCACTACATGGCCTGAAACCCATGCCCAAGTGTTTTGATTCCATCCTGAGGACAGCAGTGAGTCACATGAGGGTTTTAAATGCGACAATGGCATAGATATTCTTTGGAATAATTTGAACAGATAAGAAAGATATTGCCATGCTCTGAGTAACAGCTATCAAGGTAGTCAGAATAGAATGGAGAGGATGGTTTTATAGCCCATTGGTAAGATATAATAGGTCCATATAGGAAGAGTCTAAGAGGGTTCCTGTGGTTTTTGTTGGGATTGGACAAATGGTTGGAAAATCAATTGATTCAGGAAATACTCATGATCTAAAGTAGGACCTGGAGAAAGACGATGAGGCCACACTACATAAGAGAAATCAATCTTAAAACCCAATAGAAATGTACAACAAACATCTAGATATACTACTTGAAGATTAACTAAAAGCCAAAGCCTAGTTAAAGAGGTCAGTCTAAAGATATAGGGTAAGGTTACTATAGTAATCTAAGATGGTTTCAATTTTTTTTCTAGGTAAGTAGGCAAAAAATAAGGAAAGACTTTAAACTTTCAAAGAAAGAGTTACCAGCACCAGACACGAGGGCACTCAACACTGAAATCAACTTAAACTCTCGGTGGGCAGTGAGAGTGTTAGCCGCTCAGTAGTGTCCGACCCCTGTGACCCCATGGGCTGTTCCTCTGTGCATGGGATTCTCCAGCAAGAATATTTGAGTGGGTAGCCATTCTCTTCTCCAGGCGATCTTCCCAACCCAGGGATCCAACCCAGGTCTCTTGCATTGCAGGCAGACTCTTTATCATCTGAGCCATTAGGGAAGTCCCCATAAATCAGTTACCAAAACACAGCCAGATCTGATTGCTTGACAGAAATATGCTGCCATGTTATTGACTCCGCATGTAAACATTTCTAGAAATGTGGCAAAAATGCCTTCCATTGACATATCCCCCTTTTGCCCAAGAAAATAAAGAATCTAACATTTATTGGACTGAAGAGTATCATAAAGGGTAAACCTAGGGACTTCCCTAGGGGTCCACCAGTTAGGACCCTGACCTTCCATTGCAAGGGATGTGGGTTCAATCCCTCCCTGGTCAAGGAACTAAGATCCCCCATCCTGCATGCAGTGCAGTGCAGCCAAAAATTTAAAAACAAAAAACCAAGAGTGACCCCAGGTCACTCAGTTTTCATGTATGAAACCATGTATACATTACACACACATTTTCATACCATACTCTCTATCTGAAAATACCAGTTGTGTCCCTTTTTTTTTTTCATTTCCCTAAGCCTTTATTTCACTAAATAAGCAAGAAGGCTACCTGTTCTTTTACTACATATAGCTATTCCACCTACTTGGAAATCCTAAGTAGGCGCTTGAATTAACATTCCTCATCAGAAGTCATTAAAAAGGGCATTTGAGGAAAGAAAAATATAACATTTTTATTTTAAATAGATGTATATCCACTCCCAGTACATTATAATAGTGGAATACAACAGTATTCTTATTGTGTTATTTTATCTTTTTTTTTTTTTTAAGTGTATACATAAGAAATTGGGCTTCCCTGGTGGCTCAGTGGTAAAGAATTCGCCTGCCAGTTCAGGAGCTACAGGAGATGTGGGTTCAATTCCTGGGTCAGGAAGATCCTCTGAAGAAGGAAATGGCAATTTCCTTATTCTTGCCTGAAAAATGCCACGAACAAAGGAGCCTGGCGGGCCACAGTCCATGAGATCCCAAAAGAGTCAGATATGACTTAGCAACTAAACAACAACAATACACAAGAACTTACATGATGTGCCTTTAATTCAACAAACAAAACTGGGCCATGATCCATATGGGATATTATGGAAGTCATCCATGGAGTGAAGCACACAAATAATAGTATTTCGTATATCAGTACACAGTATCATGACTTTTCATCTTAGTGCTGTGCTCTAAGAGCTAGTTTCATGATTTTATCTTTAAAAAGAATTTCATTTTAGGTTTTTAATATAACATAATATGGACTCGACATCAGCAAAAGTATGCATATGGCTAAAATAACTTTTTCATAAAATTATTTCCTTTGTCACTATTATAAATATTAGACTTCGAAAATTATCAACATTCAGTTTATTAAAGATACTCGCTAAGAAAAACTTAATAATGTACAGATAAGACATATGTTTTCAATGTACAACTAGGTGTTCTACCTCATTTAGTATACCAAATATTTTTTCAGATCTCCTCTTTAGATAATAAATAGCATCTAATACTCAACAGAATTTCATGTACATTTCCTTAGCTCTGGGGGAAAAAAAAGGTAAGATGTGTAAAGGAAAGAGTATTGTTGCATAAGGCCTTAAATCCTTCTACAGGGTGTTGATTTACTGACTATAATTTCTTTTCGTTTAATTCGAATGTGGCTGAACGATGTGTCTGAAACTAGATAGCTCATGAAGACAAAGTCAGTCTCCTCCATCTCAGAGCTTCCTTCCTCATAACTCAGCCTCATTCACTGTTCCAGGGAGCATTGCCACATTGTCCACCCTGCTGAGGAAGGCTCAGAGTTGGCCAAGAAACCTCATTCTCTAATATCACATCTCCTGCCTATTTCCTACAAAGTTTATTTCTCCCAGCAGAAGAGAGAAAGCTGATTTCAACTGGCAATCTAGTAAACACTCCATTTCTGTTCTAATCATTCAGTGGTGTTTTAGGCAGGGTTGGTGTTTATGCACATAATCAAAATTAGACTTAAAAAAAGATCCTAGACAATGAGCAATGTAATTCAATCAGGAGAAACGCTCCTGCAGCTATGGCAAGAGGAACACAGTTTGATCATACAGCATTCCTAAAGCAAGATTCAGAAAGAGATCTCAGAAGAAAGACTGGTAAAGGACATCAGAAATATATCACGAGTCAATGCAATTAAAGGCCAATACTGGCAGTACAAAGAATAGAGAAAAAAAAATCCTATCTGAAATGTCACTACGGTAGTTATAAACCATTCTGCATGTGAAGAAATTGTTTAAAACCCCATCAAAGGACTACCAATATATTAACAAGTCTCCCAAAGATCTTTCAAAACAACAAACTGTCAAAATTTATTTTTGGATGCTGGTTTAAAAATGGCATGGCTCGGGCTAGGGTAAAGCACAGCCTTTAGTAACATTATACAATAACCTCTAAGATTCAGAAACAGATGAAGTCAAATCAGCTCCAATAAATGAGAATAACATATTGTCAGAATCTGAGAGAGAATTCTACTAACTATGTTACAGTGGAGGTAAGTTAAGAAACAAACATCAGTAGTCAATGCCTACTTTACCAGCTGAAACAAAGCACACTCACCAACCTGCATGAATATAGGGATGGAATTTCATCCATCCTGCTTTGCCTAGGAGACCAAGCATTTGAATTAATCAGCTAAAATTGGGAAGCCGTACCTCTACAGCTCACTCTGTAAGCCATCTGAATGTCCAGTATGCTGTTCATATAGTATCTACTCAGTTCTGTTTCAACACATATTTAGAAACTTCAGTGCTCAGGAAGAAAGCACATACGTGGACCACAAACACACACCTCCTGGGATGGGAACTGCCAGGGGCACATGCATGCTGGGAGTTGTGGCATTAGCACGTATCGTACCAAGAGATGGAGGACAAAGGTGTGATGAATCCAGTTCATGCTAAGATTTGTAGTCTTGACTATAACTAGACAGTTCAGTTTCAGAGAACCAAGAAGAAAGGAAGAGAAGATTCCTCTTCAAATAAATAAAGCTATATTACACAAACATCTGTTACCAAAGATTGCAGTAAAACCAGTGGATAGAACTTGCCCTACAGCTGAATAAGAGAAAATGAGACCTGACAGTTCACACGTGGTCAGTGAGCAAGGCCAAGTGCAAGCTACACACCCAGTCTGTTGGCAGGTACCAAGTCTGGATAGACTTTTCATTGTCCCAGGGTGAGCAAACAGAAAAAAAAACCTTGAACAAAACAAAGAAAATTAGACAACACTGGGAGAAAATATTCAGGAACCAAAAGAATATTTCAGAAAACCAGTTGACATCCTCAATAGGACATGAAAAGACCTCTATAAATCTGGAATAGGCATCCATATAGAAAGAAAAAGCTGAGATAAAGTAAACTAAATCAGATACAGTCGGATGACAAGGAAACTAAAAATCCAATTAAAGATTTATAATCTACATTGGAAGACTTAACCTTCCTAAATCTCATTTTGTCATCTAGAAAGGCAATATGATAGGTTTACCTAACTGGGTTGCTTTGATAATTCTGTGGAAAGTGCAATGAAGAGCGCCTGCTTCATAATAGTAGCTCAAGAAATATTACTTATTATTTTTATTAATGTCCATCTGTAAAGAATTATAAATATACTAGGCAACTCTTAGATGAATTTAAACTAAGAACATAAGAATAGCAAATCATGGTAAACTGGGTTGGCAAAAGATTGAAATGAATTAGCAAACTGAAATTATAATTATATTCATTATAATGAATAAATAATACAGCAGTGAAAGTCGCTCAGTCATGTCCGACTCTTTGAGACCTCATGGACTATACAGTTCCTGGAATTCTCCAGGCCAGAATACTGGAGTCGGTAGCCTTTCCTTTCTCCAGGGGATCTTCCCAACCCAGAGATTGAACCCCAGTCTCCTGCATTACAGGCGGATTCTTTACCAGCTGAGCCACAAGGGAAGCCCAAGAATACTGGAGTGGGTAGCCTATCCCTTCGCCAGGGAACCTTCTTGACCCAGGAATTGAACCAGTGTCTCCTCCATTGCAGGCAGACTCTTGACCAGCTGAGCTATCAGGGAAGCCCAATGTAGCAATAGGAGCATAAACTGGTATAAGCTGTCTGAAAAGGCATTAGGCGAAAAAAGAAAATTAAGACCTTTAAGTTTGACTATATCAGAAATTCCCAGAAATTTCAAATCTAGGAATGAATGTGTACATGGTAGCTTCCTACCTAGGTCTACGGAAAGCCCTAAAGACAATGATTAATCCAGTAACTATAAGCTTCCCTAAAGTGCCCATATTATGATTCTGAAATATCACTCACAATGAAAGTAATCAAGGCTTTTGAAGAATTATCTGAACTCGGTCAATTTGAATTTCAATAATAAAAAAAAAAAAACTAATGGATTGAAACTTTTAAATTCATGATTTCATAATGATATTTTAAAATACTAGTCACTTTTGGTGTTGGAGAAGACTCTTGAGAATTCCTTGAACTGAAAGGAGGTCAAGCCCAAAGGAAGTCAATCCTGAATATTCATTGCAAGGACTGAAGCTCCAATACTTTGGCCACCTGATGCAAAGAAATGACTCTTTGGAAAAGACCCTGATGCTGGGAAAGATTGAAGGCAAGAGGAAAAGGGGACAAGAGAGGATGAGACGGTTGGATGGCATCACCCACTCAATGGACATGAGTCTGAGCAAGCTCTGGGAGATGATGAGGGACAGGGAAGCCTGGCATGCTGCAGTCCATGGGGTCACAAGGAGTTGGACACGACAGAGTGAATGAACAACAAGTCACTTTCAAAACATGATAGAAAACCAAGTAGTTATCTTGGTAACTGTTAAAAGAAATTTTTAAGCACTTATTGTTTTTCTTCCATGAACTGTACATGCATGCTAAGTAACTTCAGATGTGTCCAACTCTTTGCAACCCTATGGACTGTAGCCTGCCAGGCTCCTCTGTCCATGGGATTCTCTAGGCAAGAATACTGGAGTGGAGTTGCCATGCCCTCCTCCAGGGGATCTTCCCAACCCAAGGAATCAAACCCATGTCTCTTAGGTCTCCTGCCTGCCTTGGCAGGCAGGTTCTTTACCTCTAAACCACCTGGGAAGCCCTACATGAATTATACCACTACAAAATCATACAACCAAAAGAGGGAAAACTCCCTTTAAATGTAATATAGCTATTAATGAAAAAGGAAGGCTAGAATTAGAATATCACCATTTATAAGCTTTAATGGATAAAGAGACACAAGCATTCAGTATTAACATTTGTTAAAACCACAAAAAAAGAAAGACAACAAACCATTTTAAGCTACAAGTGATAGAGTCTTGTCAAAAAGATGGAAACAGATCTCTGAGTTTGGTGGTGGATTTTGCAGAAATACGACAGAGGACCATATTAAACTGCTTCATGAATGGGCAATCAACAAAACCCAGCTGTGGGAAACTCTGCTGGTTAAACAACCCTTGTCCTATAATGGAAATTTTAAGAAAAAGAAAGAGATGGAGTGGGGAGACATACAGACAAAAAGAAAACTAAAAGGCACTTATTTGTTAAAGGGCAAGACTAAACTGTATTATCTGTAATCTGTAGATGTACATTTTATACAATCACATTTTGGTGATAAAACTATAAAATCAAAAACACAAGGAAGAAAAAAAATACTTTTATAAAAGGCAGAATAATGGTTACTTATTACAGAAGGGAAGGAGGATTTGTGACTCGAATGTGGCACACAGAAGAGACTTCTGAATAAATGGCAAAATTCTATTTCTTTACTGGGGTAGCATTTACCTTATAGTCATTAAGTCATATGTTTGAGTCTTGTGGTTCTCAGTGTTTTATTTTACAGGAAAAAGTGAAAACAAAAATGAAAAATTAGTAAATCAGTAAATAAACTTCTTCCATCATAGCGCTCTGATTATATTGGTTTGTGCCTTCTCTCTCTCCTAAGACTTGATTCCTTAAGGCAAAAACTGTGTCTTGAGGTAGTCATTTCATATATTCAGTAGGTTTCCTGGACACATCTTAACCTGCAAGCTTTCTTTCGGTCACTGCATTCCTAAAATATATATATTTTACACTAGATTTGCAAAAATGTCACAGACAGCTTTTATTCCACTGAATTGATACTCAGTAATAGGAGATTAATTTGCATCTTTTCACTAGTTCAAAACATGGCAGGAGAGGTACAAAGCAGAGAAAAAAAAACACAGTGATTGGACAGGCAGCAGTTCGCAGCTAATAGATACGCTGTCATCAGCCAAAAATAAAAAAATAATGCTTCAGTTTACTTTGGGGATGTAGGAGCAGCCTACCCACTGGAATGGGATATCTGAGCATTCAAGCAGACTAAAGCTATCTGGCATTCTCATAGCCTGGAGACACAGTAACCACGTGTGCTTGGTTGGATACTTGCATGCCCTTTGGGCCTCCCGTTCTTACAGAATCAATTATCCAAGCCCCATTGAATTAAAATTCTGAAAATAACTTCCTTTCAGTCATAGAAATTGTCAAAACCCTGAATACCCCAATTTATCATGTATAATGGAATTTTCTTTAAGGATATCATAGCAGTCTCTACCAGGACCCCCTTGGTTTGGTTTGTCTCTACTGATTAGATAAACTTAGTAAGTTATATGGTTGCTTTTTTTTTTTTAAAGTCTATACACAGCACATCAGTTAGTAATTAACATTGATGGAATATTTTTTATTCCACAACACCAGAAATTCAGCATTTAACCAATGAGAAATCAATATGCATGCCTTTATGGTCTACAATAATTCATCATTATTTAATGTAAGTATATTCTCTAGAGATACAAAGTTCAAAATATGCTAAATTTTGGTTGTATCATATTTCTTCTTTTTAAAAATAAATTGTTCACTTTTATTCTGGTAAAACTATTCTCTTTAAATGTTCACAGGAAACAACAGAACTGTTATATTGAAAAATACATCAAGAAAAGGTAGAAAAGAAATGAAAATTATCATGAGGCTTAAGAAATTAAGTGTTATTTTATTGGGATTCCAATTAATTTCCAATTTGTTCAATATATAATCACTGAAACTCTAAAAGTGCTAGTTGAAAAAAAAGCTAGATGAAGTGAATGCTGTTTTTTAACAAGAAATTTATTCCCCCACCAAAGAAAGTCATTGAATAAATTTCTCTAGCTTTTCATTTTTACAATCTTGTAGATTCACATGCAGTTGTTAAAAAAAAAATTAGTGCAGAGACAGCCTATGTACTCCTCATCCAGTTTACCTTGGTGGCAACATCTTTTTTTTTTTAATTAATTTATTTTAACTGGAGGCTAATTACAATATCGTAGTGATTTTTGCCATACATTGACATGAATCAGCCATGGGTGTGCATGTGTTCCCCATCCTAAACCCCTCTCCCACCTCCCTCCCCATCCCATCCCTCAGGGTCATCCCAGTGCACCAGCCCTGAGCACCCTGTCTCAGGCATCGAACCTGGACTGGCGATCTATTTCACATATAGTAATAGACATTTTTCAACGCTATTCTCTCAAATCATCCCACCCTCACCTTCTCTCACAGAGTCCAGAAGTCTGTTCTTCACATCTGTGTCTCTTTTGCTGTCTTGCATATAGGGTCATTATTACCATCTTTCTAAATTCCATGTATATGCCTTAATACAGTGTATTGGTGTTTTTCTTTCTGCCTTACTTCACTCTGTATAATAGGCTCCAGTTTTATCCACTTCATTAGAACTGATTCAAATGCATTCTTTTTAATATCTGAGTAATATTCCATTTTGTATATGTACCATCACTTTCTTATCCATTCATCTGCTAATGGACATCTAGGTTGCTTCTACGTCCTAGCTATTGTAAATACTGCTGTGATGAACATTGGGGTACACATGTCTCTTTCCATTCTGGTTTCCTTGGTGTTTATGCCCAGCACTGGGATTGTTGGGTCTATGGCAGGTCTATTTCCAGTTTTTTAAGGAATCTCCACACTGTTCTCCATAGTGGCTATACTGGTTTGCATTTCCACCAACAGGGTAAGAAGGTTCCCTTTTCTCCACACCCTCTCCAGTACTCATTGTTCATAGAGTTTCTGATAGTAGCCATTCTGATGGCATGAGATGGTACCGCATTCTGGTTTTGATTTGCATTCTCTGATAATGAGTGATATTGAGCATCTTTTCATGTGTTTGTTAGCCATCTGTATGTCTTCTTTGGAGAAATGTCTGTTTAGCTCTTTGGCCTATTTTTTGATTTGGCCATTTATTTTTCTGGCATTGAGCTGCATGAGCTGCTTGTATATTTTTGAGATTCTTTATCAGCTGCTTCATTTGCTATTATTTTCTCTCATTCTGAAGGCTGTCTTTTCACCTTGCTTATAGTTTCCTGCATTGTGCAAAAGCTTTTAAGTTTAACTAGGTCCCATCTGTTTACTTTTGCTTTTATTTAGAAGATCCTGCTGTGATTTATGTCAAAGAGTGTTTTGCCTGTGTTTTCCTCTAGGAGTTTTATAGTTTCTGGTCTTACATTTAGATCTTTAATCTATCTTGAGTTTATTTTTGTGTATGGTGTTAGGAAGTGTTCTAGTTTCATTCTTTTACAAGTGGCTGATCAGTTTTACCAGCACCACTTGTTAAAGACATTCTTTTTTCTCTGTTGTATATTCTTGCCTCCTTTGTCAAAGAGAAGGGGTCCATAGGTGCATGGATTTATCTCTGGGCTTTCTATCTTGTTCCACTGATCTATATTTCTGTCTTTGTGCCAGTACCATACTGTCTTGATGACTGTAGGTTGGTAGCAGAGTCTGAAGTCAGGCAAGTTGATTCCTCCAGTTCCATTCTTCTTTATTAAGGTTGCTTTGGCTATTCAAGGTTTTTTGTGTTTCCATACAAACTGTGAAATTATTTGTTCTAGTTTGCTTTGGGTAGTATACTCATTTTCACTGTATTGATTCTACTGATTCATTATCATGGTATATTTCTCCATCTATTTGTGTCATCTTTGATTTCTTTCATCAGTGTTTTATAGTTTTCTATAAATAGGTCTTTTGTTTCTTTAGGTAGATTTACTCCAAAGTATTGTATTCTTTTCATTGTGATGGTGAATGGAATTGTTTCCTTAACTTCTCTTTCTGTTTTCTCATTGTTAGTGTATAGGAATGCAAGGGATTTCTGTGTGTTAATTTTATATCCTGCAACTTTACTGTATTCATTGATTAGCTCTAGTAATTTTCTGGTGGAGTCGTTAGGGTTTTCTGTGTAGAGGATCATGTCATCTGCAATGAGTGAGAGTTTTACTTCTTTTCCAATCTGGATTCCTTTTATTTCATTTTCTTCTCTGAGTGCTATGGCTAAAACTTCCAAAACTATGTTTAATAGTAGTGGTGAGTGGGCACCCTTGTTTTGTTCCTGAGTTTAGGGGAAATGCTTTCAATTTTTCACCATTAAGGATAATGTTTGCTGTGGGTTTGTCATATATAGCTTTTATTATGTTGAGGTATCTTCATTCTATGTCTGCTTTCTGGGTGGGGGGGCTTTTATCATAAATGGATGCTGCATTTTGTCAAAGGCTTTCTCTGCATCTATTGAGATAATCATATGGTTTTTATCTTTCAATTTGTTAATGTGGTATATCACATTGATTGATTTGTGGGTATTGAAGAATCCTTGCATCCCTGATATAAAGCCCACTTGGTCATGATGCATGATGTTTTAATATGTTGTTGGACTCTGTTTGCTAGAATTTTGTTGAGAATTTTTGCATCTATGTTCATCAGTGATATTGGCCTGTTTTCTTTTTTTGTGGCATATTTTGTCTGGTTTAGGTATTAAGGTGATGGTGGCCTCATAGAATGAGTTTGGCAGTTTACCTTCCTCTGCAATTTTCTGGAAGAGTTTGAGTAGGATAGGTGTTAGCTCTTCTCTAAATAACATCTTACACAACATTGGTACAATATTATAACTAGGATATTGACATTGGTACAAGCCACCTATCTTTTTCAGATTTTAACAGTGGTATTACACTCATTGGTACACATGAGTGTATTTAGCTCTATGTAACCTTGACCTTTGCATATGTTCATATTCCTACACTATAGTCTAGGCACAGAAAAGCTTCATCACCAGACAAGAATCACTGGTGTTGCCCCTTAATAACCATACCCAGCTCCTGCCTCTCTCTTCCCTAACCTCTGGTAACCACTAATCTGTCCTCCATTTCTGTAACTGTGTCATTTCAAAAATGTTATATAAATGGAATCATATAATATGGGATATTGTTTTTAGAGTTTGAAGAAATACATGGTTCCAGTAAACAGAGTTTTTTTAACTCATAGGGGAAAAAAATCTGGGAAAGGAAGACACAGGGATGACTTATCTTATGAACAAGACTCCAGAGCATATGGCGTTACACTGAGAAAACGACAAAATATTTTTACTACCCAGGAAGAGCTATTTTTCCATGCATAATGAGTCACCAATAATTCATTTTTCAAACTTTGTGATCAATTCCCAAAGGCCAGGGTGGTCCAGGAGACATGCTTTTTTTTTTTTCCTGTTTTCAATTTTATTTTAGCATGCTTTGCAAAAGTTTGTCTAATTTTTATGCTTATGTCCCACTAAACTAAAATTTTAGTTTAGTCCCACTAAGCTAAAAATTAAAGACATATAGGGCATAAATCTATCAGCACATCAAAGGCACAGCTATCCATCACTGAGGAGGTTTGGAAAGTGAGAGCCAGCACAACTCTCCCCGTTATCACTAAGGATTCCTTTTTAAAAATTTTGTTCTTAATAGGAAAATAAGGAGTCAGGGTGGACAATTTTGTTATTCCTGGGAATCTTTCAACAATAAAATTGAAGGGATCTACTAACAAAGATTTCTGTCAGGCTAAAGGGATAAAGGGCCATCAGTTTTAATGTACTTCAATTTGAACCTCAATCTGGACTGCTTGGGGTGACATAATGATGTGACTCTAGGAAGCCTCTAGAATTCATGTTTTCTGAATTGAAAATATGGGCTTCCCAGGTGGCTCAGTGATAAAGAAATCTGCCTGAAATGTAGGAAATGCAAGAGATGCTGTTTCAATCTCTGGGTCGGGAAGATTCTCCAGAGGAGGAAATGGCAACCCACTCTGGTATTTTTGCCTGTTAAATCCCATGGACAGAGGAGCCAGGCAGGCTGCAGTCCGTGGAGTCACAGTCAGACACGACTAAATGACTAAGCATGAATTTAAAGTCTGTCCTTTCACAGTCAACAACGTGCAGACATTAGAGTACAAGGACTTTCTAAAACTGCACATATTTCTTTAGTCTCTATTTTTTTTCATATGGAATTTTTTTTCACCTTCAATCTCAATTTCACTAATTATGCTGCCACAACGTATTACTTGAACAATAATTATCTTAAAATCACTCTTTCTGTCATAAAGAATGTTCTTGAAGGACTAGTAGCCATGCTTTAATTTTCCTTTAAATTCCCAAATGTATGCAGTCTAATAGCTGGCCTTTGTTAGTGCCTAATGATGCTTAAAATCTCCATCAACGTAAAGGGATAGATGAATAAATGTGTGATTAAGCAAACATAGCAAAATGTTATTTATAGAATCTATGTGGAGATATACGCGTTTTAATAGTACTTTTCTACCTGTTTAATTCTTATGTATGTTTGAAATATTCAAAATAACAGGATGAAAAAACTTCAACCTCTGAAACAGATCTGGATAAAACTGGGAAAATCATCATAAATTAAGATTTTCAAATTACTTAATTGGAATTGCTCAATTGGACCTCTTTTTATTTATTTATTTATTTGTTTGTTTTCTTTACATTATCATGTTGGTTTTGCCATACATTGACATGAATCTGCCACAGGTATACATGTGTTCCCCTTCCAGAACCCCCCCTCTCACCTCCCTCCCGATTCCCTCTCTCTGGGTCATCCCGGTGCACCAGCCCTGAGCATCAAACCTGGGCTGGCGATTGATTTCACATATGATAATTAACATGTTTAAATGCCGTTCTCCCATATCCTCTCACCCTTGCCCTCACTTACTTATTTAGGTAGCTAATAGCAAGTTTCTATACCCTGAAGGTCAGACAGAATCCTGTCTTCTGGACCCTTGCCTTGACACCAGTGACATCATGAGAAACAGTTTCAATTGATGTGGGTTCTTAAATACCAACAGACAATTACTTCATCAGGAAACTTGGCAATAAGACTGCATACTTTGAGTATGACGTCACTGTTGATTCAAAGAAATAACTACATACTGTGCAAGGTTGTCTTTAAAAAAAGAACATATTTCTTAAGAAAAATAATTGAAAATATATTTGAAATTTGAAAACATACAAATATATCAAAAACCATATTTTTTAAATACCATATAGGAGAAAGGGATTGTATATTTGGTTCGAGGAACCTCCACAAAGAGGATCATAAAGCTAATCTAGAACTTCAAATTTCTGAACTTTAAGCATTGCTTATGCCATCATCTCATATTTTTCTGCTGTGTCATAATTACAGGTATTAAACTTTGAGTTCTCAGATTTATGGTGGCCAAAGAGGGATGGGAGGTGAAGGAGAAATTGATTGATTATATATAGAACAGATAAACAACAAGGTCCTACTGTATACCACAAGGAACTATATTCTATATCTTGCAATAAATCATAATGAAAAAAAATATTATACATATAACTGAAACATTTTGTTGTATTGTAGAAATTAATACCACATTGTAAAATCAACTCTACTTCAATAAAATAAAGCTTTTAAAAAACTCTGGGCTCTCTATCACAGCTGGAATTAATCCCAACAAATATACTACTCTTTCTCTCAGTGACTCCAGTGTGAGATCTGAAAAGTAAGCAGTGCCCAAGCCAGTATTAGCAGAAGATCATAAAGCCCTATTTTACAGATAATTCAGATCAGACTTGGAAACAAACTGAGAAGGTCATACTCTAGAACAGGGTCCAGGGGTGAGGGGGAAAATAAAGAAGAAAATACAGGGAGGAAAAAAAAAAAGATTAAAAAACTGAACCTGTCTGTCACATATTTCAAATACACAGTAAAGTTATGGATGGGAAAAGAAGGGTTATCATTATCATTTATACAATATCAGTTAAATAATCATACAAGAAAGCTAAAAATAGCAAATCTTGAAAGCAATAGAAATGAGAAAAACAGAGTATGACGTTAAAATGATCTTTAGCATAAAACTAAAAGTCTAATTGCTGTTTGGTAAAATTCTAGGCACAAATTTAACTTTTCCTTTATCTTCTTTAAGAATGTAAACATATTCAGGATATTTAGAAATTCTTTCAGGGTTCCTTTTCACATCATAAACTACATATAGAATTTTTGTTGGCACTTGAAAATATCATATTAATGCACTATAGGAGTAACTATTTTAAGTTAATATTCCCACAGGCAGAAAACTTTAAAATAATTTAAAATATTAATTCTAAGAGTCTCTAAAATATGGAAGTATTGATGAAGTGTTCATCCGACTACTTTTAAAGTCCTGATAAAATAAAAAGTTCATATTTCTCCCTAGTTGGGATTTGGTTTTGCCCTCATTTAAAGTATGACAGTGTTAGTACCAAACTGACAGAGGTTTTCTCAACTACTGCCTGAAATTATAACAAGCCATAATTTCTCATGGAACTTAATAGGGTTATTATTCTATAATAGTACATATTGTTTATATCAGGCAAGATCTTACATATTCTTAAATGTAATTTTTAGGACTTACTTTCCTTCCATTGGCATGGAAGAAATGTGAGTTTTGGTTTGGTTGGGATTTGGGGTTTTGATATACAAATCCAATTTTTAAATCACCTTATTTGAACTGCCCTGGAATGTGTTATGCACAAAACATACAATGCCACAGAAACTGTGGCTAATTAATGTAATTAAGGACAAGAAAAGGAAAAGAACATTTTGTCCAATGCCCAATTAATGAAGCCATTATTCATCTAGGGATAACCAAATTATTTTGGCTCAGGATTCAGCCTAAGACACTGTCAGCACTCAATGAATTTTACTTGGAAGAAGAATGTCAGCTAAAATAATCTTCCTGTAACAAAAATTAATGCAATAAACTTGCTCACAAAACTTGAGCCTTTAATAAACAAGACTGCTAAGTATTTCCCAAGATGGAGGGAACGCTTCTACACGTTGCCTCTTTTCCCCATGATCTCATCTGAATGTCTAGTGGAAAAACAAATCTTAGCACCATTTACTGTGGCTCTTTTGTCTACACTGCTCTTAACAGGAAATAGGAAGCAGTTTTGTGTGAAAGAATAGCTTGCACTCTACAGCTAAAACTTCCTCATCCCTTATTAAATAGTGGGGTTTCACTACAAAGGAGTGAAATAACTTCAGACACAAAAATGAAGAATGAAAGAAGAGATATTTGGAAGGAGTAGAAAGAAAAAGAGCTGGAAAAAAGAGAGACAAAGGGTATGATCAATATATTTTTGTATGTGAGTGCATTAGTGTTCTAGGGTTGCAATCACCGTCACAGTCTAGGAGGCTTAAAAGAAGAGACATTTATTCCCTCACAGTCTTGGAAGCTAGAAGTTGGAAACTGAGGTGATGCCAGGGCCATATTCCCTCTGAAACATCTAGGGGAGCATCCTTCCTTGCCTTTTGCTAGCTTCTAGAGGCTCCCAGTATCCCCTTGACGTTCCTCAGCTCATAACTGCATCGTTCAGTCTCTACCTCCTTCTTCATGCCAGTGTCTTCTCTGTGCCTCCTCTTCTTAGATGGACACTAGTCACTGGATTTAGGGCCCACCCCAATTCAGTAGGAACTCTTCGTAATTGCAGTTCCATATAAGGTCACATTCTGAGGTCCCAGGTGGACATAAACTTGGAGGGACACTATTCAACCCACTAATGTGGGGGGCAAAGGTCAAATCTCAGTTATTGCTTCCCTTACCATTGGAAACTGACTTATGGAGAGTCAAAAAGATAGGCTGGCAAGAGAGGAGATAACGAGAAAGCTTAAGGATGGAGGTGTCAGAATCTCAAAGAGCTGTTAAGGACAATGATGGTAACCTTCCTCTGGTAGTAATGTTTTTCAGAATCTGTTAGATCTAAGGCATGTCCATCAAAAGTGAAAGCAAATATGAGATTAAAGAGAAATAGCAGCAGCAGTTATTTGAAAGGTAGAGAGGAGGTAGAGGACAGAATTCTAAGGTGTTAACAAGAGGCTCGTCTATGTTCTGATTCTCCAGCAGTGTTTCTTATACTGAGGCTTTATGGGTCTGTGAGTTTCTCTAGAACATTTCATTTCTTCTTATGTGTTTAAAATAATTACACACAGCAAAGATCCATCTTTGAATTTTAATCAATCTTTCTAATAATAGTTTTCTTATGAGCACTGAAGCATTTTTTAACTCTTAGTTTTCATTTTCATGAAAACCTAGGAAAATAAAACATACATTCTGGATCATATGATAACTATGTAATTTCAACATGCATATTACTGGAAATAATTAAGTGGCTCCAAAGCAGGATGATTTTAATTGTTACAAACTAGTGAGAAAAAGAATAGGCATGAACTTAAAATTAAGCTTTCATTTTTAAGCCAAGGTCAGGACAATAGCTCTATTTCAGCAATACAGAGAAGGCTTTCAGCATTCCAAACAAAGAAAGGGAGCAGGAAGACTGAGTTCTCCTACAGACATGCAGCCTGCAAGCACCTTATCTGCTGAAATTACCTAGGTGGCCCAGTCATAAGGTGTTTTACTCTGGAACTTCCTGTGCTACCCTCAAGTCTTTTATTTGCTTAACTCACATAAAAATCTCATTAGAATTTCTGTTTTACATCAAAAGAAGGGTGCACAGCCAAAATTATCAAGTCTATCAGTACTACCAATTATCAATATTACCATCAATACTATCTAATCAACACCACTATCAATACTATTTGTGCCAGGCAGTTTAGCCAAACAAACAAGATCAAACTATATTCTATATGCAGGGTAACTGATTATGAGACTTAAATCCTCTCTAAGCAAAACACTGAGGACATGTGTCTCCAAAGAAAGCTTTATAACAACTTCACAAAGAAGGCAAAATATACTTATGAAAAATGCAAATTTATGTTAAATAAATTATTCAATTTGCATGACATTAGTCTCATGGATAACTGAGCATACTTGGATTTAAAAAATGAAATATTCAGATTTTTCCATCGTGTTTGGTTGCCATTTATAAAAACTTTAGCAAATATTTTAAAAATGCTTTTCTCCACTGAAAGCTTTCAAATTAAAATTTTTTCCTAAAATAAAATTTCAATAGAGAAACATAACATTAGAAGTCCAAAAGACATTATAACCACAATCCTAAATTTGGAATTTTTTAAGACTCGTGCTTCAGCAAACCAAGCAAATTAAGAAAGCAAAAGTTTTCCTTTTGCTGACAGTGTAGCCAATAAAGTCTTTTATTCCAGGTCCCAGGAAAGGATGAGGCAGTTTGGTAACTCAATAGCTTGCAAGGTTGCCAAGAGCCAGAGAGCCACAGGGAACAGACTTGGCAGTCACATGAGAGGCTGGCTATTGCGTTATTAAGAAAAAGCCATGGCATGTGTATGCAAGGTGGTAGATTAAATCTTTCTATAACATTCTAGCCACATGATATAACATACCTATGCATGCCATAAAATATGCACATATATATATATTTGTATATGTAAATTTACCTTATTATTCATTATTTTTAACTGAGGCCACATTCACTTGCATCTAACCTCCATCTTGCCATCTGGATGCTACTGTGACAGGTCCGAAGGGACCTCAGAGTTCCGGAGCAGCCCAGTACCTTTCACCTTTGGTTTGACAGACTCCAGGTCCTGCACCATCAAATGGCTGAACTGGAAGGGGTGGGAATTCAGGACATTTAAGGGAAACATGAACCTTTGCTGTACAGAGTGATTTCAATTTAAGTGAAAACCCTAAGCAGACCCAACTGTGTTTAATTTATCTCCCCCATTTAAAACTTCAGGTTGTTAACTTAGATTAAAACTCTAGCCCTCTACCTTCTCTATTCTCCGAATCTAGCCCCGTTACCTGTGGAAGACTGAATATTTTCTAGGCACACTGAAGGACAACTTGAACCACTGAGTACAGCTCCTTGCTGTGTGCCAACATGTCATACAATCCTAAAATCCCTGAGGTGTATGAATAACAGTTACGTCTGGGGGCTGTTTTCCTGAAAACATCATATAGATAGAATAATAATTATGTTTAATTAAACCATTCTGGAAAATATACAATATACAATTAAATATAAGTTCTCACTAATATCCAAACCCTCTGGGTCCCTCTCCAATTACTCTTAACAAACGTCTTATATATCTGAGTTCAGACACAAATTAAGAGAAATTAAAGACAATCAAAGTGAAGTTTACAAGCAGGACATTTGCAAATTTTTTGCTTTTTTCACCTCTAAGAGGGGGCATCTAATTCCTTGAATCTGGACTGGTCTTAGTGGACTCACATGATTAATGGAATGTGGGAGAGGTAATATTCTACAACCCTCTCAAGGTCAGGTTATAAGAAACCTGGTAGCTCCCACCTGGCCCTTTAGGAACACTCACTGTGGAAGGAGCCAGCCATCTTAAACTCTAGTATTCTTGCCTAGAGAATTCCATGAACAGAAGAGCTTGGTGGACTGCAGTCCATAGGGTTGCAAAGAATCAGACACAACTGAAGCGACTTAGCATGCACTACTCTGAGACTGCCATTGCTGTGGGGAAGCCCAAATTTGCTACATGAAGATGCCATGTGGGAAGAAGTGGGAAGGAAATTTTCCTAGCCAGGGAAATTTCCCGATCTTCCAACTAGCTCAACCTAGCCACCAGCCTTGTGACTGATGAAGTCACATTAAATAGACCAAGGAACCCAACCAACAGCCAGACATATGGCTCCTTCAGGCAAACCCGCTATCTCCAGCTATTCAAGTGACCTACCTGAGACGCCTGAGACATCAGTTTTTCTGGCGTAGAAGTAGGCCTTCCCAGTTTGTCCTGCCCAGATTCCTCACACACAAAGTCAAGAGCATAAAAACTCGCTTGTTTGGAATCACGAAGTTGCAGAGTGGTTTGTCTTGCAACAGTAGGTAACTAAAACAGTATCCTGCCAAAATTTCTCTGTGCCTATATGTGCATAAACTTTTCTTTTATTATATGTCTTACTCTGAGCCTTGAGGGTTTTTTTTTTCATATTTAATGTTAGATTTTTCTAACATAAATCAGTGCATGCAGACTTACTGAATATGATTAAAGTTTGCAGGGTATAAAACCAGTTCCTTAGTAATGGACATTTAAATACTTTTGATTTTTTAGTTTTTATGAATACTACTGAATGACAGAATTAACCTCTTCATAAATAAATCTCTGTGTGCATATGGCAAACTACTGTAACTGAAATTTCTAGACTGAAAACACTTTGCTTCTGTAAAAATGGCTTTCCATTCTCTCCTTAGAAACTTGATCTTTTAACAAACAAGGCCAAACTCAGTTGTTGCCCTCTCTGTGAAATCTCCCAAGATTCTGACAGGTAGGATGAATTGCTCTTCTTCTCTGGTGTCCCTGAATATAGTATTTTTTAACTATTTCCACTAATAAACCATAAACCCTATCACAGGCATGGTTTCTGCCACACTTATTACACAACCTACCCCACTTCAAGGAGCAACGGCTGAGCGGTGCTGGAGTGACTGTGAGGAGATACCCCACACCCAAGAACAAAGGAGAAGCCCCAGCAAGATGGTAGGAGAGGCAAAATCACATTTAGAATCAAACCCCATGCCCACCAGAGATGCTCAGAGGGCGCAAACATACCTTGCACACACCAGGACCCAGAGACCCCACAAAGACTGAGCAGAACTGTGTTTGAGTACTTCCTGGGGGGATACAGGTCAGCAGTGGACTGCTGCAGGAGCAAGGGCTCTGGGTGCAGCAGACCTGGGTACGGCATAAGCCTCTTGGGGGAGGTTGCCAATAACCCCACCATAGAGCTTCCAGAACATCACAGGACTCAGGAAACAGACCTCGGAGGGCACAAACAGAACCTTGTGTGCACCAGGACCCAGGAAAAAGGAGCAGTGATCCCACAAGAGACTGATCCAGACTTGCCCGTGAGTGTCCAGGAGTCCCTGTGGAGGTGTGGGTTGGTGGTGGCCTGCTGCAGAGTTGGGGGCACTGCGTGCAGCAGTGTGTGCATGGGACCTTTTGAAGGAGGCTACTATCTTCAGTACCTCCACTATAGATTGGCCAAATGACAGGGAAGGAACACAGTCCTGCCCATCAACAGATAATTAGATTAAAGATTTACTGAGCATGGCCCCGCCCATCAGTGATCAGTGCAAAGAAATAGAGGAAAACAACAGAATGGGAAAGACTAGAGATCTCTTCAAGAAAATTAGATACATCAAAGGAACATTTCCTGCAAAGATGGGCTCAGTGAAGGACAGAAATGGTATAGATCTAACAGAAGCAGAAGATATTAAGAAGAGGTGGCAAGAATACACAGAAGAACTATACAGAAAAGATCTTCACGACCCAGATAATCACAACACTGTGATCATTCACCTAGACCAGACATCCTGGAATATGAAGTCAAGCGGGCCTTAGGAAGCATCACTATGAACAAAGCTAGTAGAGGTGATAGAATTCCAGTTGAGCTATTTCAAATCCTGAAAGATGATGCTGTGAAAGTGCTGCACTCAATATGCCAGCACATTTGGAAAATTCAGCAGTGGCCACAGGACTGGAAAAGCTCAGTTTTCATTCTAATCCCAAAGAAAGGTAATGCCAAAGAATGCTCAAACTACCGCACAATTGCACTCATCTCACACGCTAGTAAAGTGATGCTCAAAATTCTCCAAGCCAGGCTTCAACAGTATGTGAATGAAGAACTTCCAGATGTTCAGGTTGATGCTTTTTAACTGTGGTGTCCCTTGGACTGCAAGGAGATCCAACCAGTCCATCCTAAAGGAGATCAGTCCTGGGTGTTCATTGGAAGGACTGATACTGAAGCTGAAACTTTAATACTTTGGCCACCTGATACAAAGAACTGACTCATTGGAAAAGACCCTGATGCTTGTAAAGATTGAAGGCAGGAGGAGAAGGGGACAAAAGAGGATGAGATGGTTGGATGGCATCACCAACTCAATGGACATGAGTTAGAGTAAGCTCGAGGAGTTGGTGAATAGACAGGGAGGCCTGGCATGCTGCAATCCAAGGGGTCACAAAGAGTTGGACACGACTGAGCTACTGAACTGAATCCCACTTTCAGTACAGTGCCTGAAGTATGTTCTTGTTCTGTCAGAAGCTGTAGAATGAATAAATGAATGAATAGGCAAATATACTGGTGCAGATAGCAACAAATGTATTGTTGGGCATCAGTAGCAGTACGAAAAGCCTGAACTTCTGGCTGTGCAGTGACTTGGGCAACAAAGCTTTCTGCCAAGGGCAGCTTTTTTGTTGGCCAAACTGCCAGCGTGGCTCAGTGCTTATAAAGGGTCTAATCAAAGCAGATGCTGAGGTCCCTGTGTATATGCCAGGGAATGACTCAAGTTCATGAGGGATGTTCCTCCACATTGTGCTGAAGAGCCTGGAGAGATAACTCACCCTATGGGAAGAGAGGGCCTAAGTGCTCAAGAAGTTTCCAAGACTTCAGAGGAGACCACGCAGGAAGAACAGGATGTGTCTACTTGGGAATCCTGTTAGCCAATCACATGTGAGCCTATCAGAGTCCTAGGGAAAAGGGGTCATGATAGAAGGATGTCTCTTCCAATACGGTCAAGATCTGCACACTGTCACAGTTCTACTATTGTGTTTTTGATTTCCTAACAGAGAATTCCACAAAGCTGCTGGATTCATTCATTCACTCACTCAAACAAGTATTTACCAAGAGCCTATCGAGTGCCAGGCATTGCTCTAGGTACAGAAATTACAAAAGTAAATAAAACAAAGTCCCCATCATTGTGGAGCTTAGTTATACTGTGGTGAGGCAAGAAAGAAAAGTTAAAGATAGAAAGTGCCAGTTAGTAAGAAGAGCTATGAAGAAACCCAAGTATGGTAAAGGAGAAGATGAGGAAGGTATATTATGTAGATTTGTAAGGGGAACAAAGAAGAGCACGGTAAGAGATAAACCTAGAAGGGGGTCATGGGACCAGATCACAGCAAGGCTGTACAATGACTTTTTGGATGTTACTCTAAGTCAGATGGAAAGCCTATTGAAGCAAAGAATAATATGTTACAGAAGTGATAAAACATGTAACATTCTTCCATACTAATTACACAGCTTTTCTCCACACTGATAATGACCAAAGAGAAAATACAATGTTAAAAAAAGATTCTAGTTTCAATAATAACAAAAAATAATGAGACAGGAAGAAATCCAACCAAAGATATGTAAGATATTTCTGAGAAAACTATGAGATTCAGTTGAAGGGCACAGAAGAAGATTTGATGAAGTGGAGAGAGATACCTAGTTCAAGAATGGAAAGATGTCATATCATAAAGATGTCATTTCTACCCAAATTCATGTAAGCAATCCATGTCCATGCAAGTCTAATAAAAAAAAATTGGACAAAAATCAATGAAATTCATGTGAAAGAATCAAGGTTTGACTACAACTAAGACATTTTAAAGAATGAGGTGGGGGATGAGGGAATGGAGTGGAGAGAAGGGAATTTGTTTCCAGGTAACAAAACTCACAACATCATAGCTTATTAAAGTACAGTAAAGAGAACATGGTTGTATCTGTGCAGGAACATTCAGAATGATCCATGCAGCAGAATGGAAAGCCCAGATGCAAGCCTATCCTTAAATGAGAACTTGGGTGTAAGACAGAAGGCATAGCAAACCAGAGAGAGATGACAGTCTACTATATAAACTGTATCTGAATGAATTTTCCATGAGAAACAAATTAGATATCTATATCACAGTAAAGAAGCAGAAAATCCAAATGGATTAAAGCCCTACAAGACAAAAGTAAAACTTTAACTTCATAAGAACACTTGTATCTGTCACTCTATTTATTTAACTTATATTCCGAGCACATCATGAAAAATGCTGGGCTGGATGAGTTACAAGCTGGAATTAAGATAAGCAGGAGATATATCAACAACCTCAAAAATGTAGATGATACCACTCTAATAGCAAAAAGTGAAGAGGAACTAAAGAGCCTCTTGATGAAGGTGAAAGAGGAGAGTGAAAGAGACGATTTAAAACTAAATATTAAAAAAGAAACTAAGATCATGGCATCTGGTCCTATGACTTTATGGCAAATAGAAGGGGAAAAGGTAGCAGTGACAGATTTTCTCTTCTTGGGCTATAAAATCACTGTGGATGGTGACTGCAGCCACGAAATCAGAAGAATTGTTTCTTTGCAGGAAAACTATGACAAATCTAGACAGTGTGTTGAAAAGCTAACATTACTCTGCTGATAAAGATCCATATAGTCAAGGCTATGGTCTTCCCAGTGGTCACATATGGTTGTGAGAGCTGGACTGTCAAGAAGGCAGAGCACAAAAAAAGTGATTCCTTTGAACTGTGGTCATGGAGAAGACTCTTGAGAGTCCCTTGGACAACAAGGAGATCAGATCAATCTTAAGGGAAATCAACCCTGGATACTCATTGGAAGGACTGATGCTGAAGCTGAAGCTCCAGTATTTTGGTCACCTGATGTGAACAGCCAACTCATTGGAAAAGTCCCTGATGCGGGGAAAGATTGAGGAAGAAGGAGAAGGGGGCATCAAAGGATGAGATGGCTGTATGGCATCATCGATGCAATGGACATGAACTTGGGCAAACTTGGGGAGATGGTGAGGGACAGGGAGGCCTGGTGTGCTACACTCCACGGGATTCACAAAGAGTCGGACATGACTAGGAGACTTAACAACAACATCATCTCCAGGTCAGGAAGTTGTTCACAAACAGAACCTGTACATATTAAGAAGGGGAAAAAATAGTTTCATAAAAATTTTAAATATTGGAACAAAAAAACTGAAGAATAGTTAAAAGATAAGCCACATATTAGAATATATTTTCAACGTATATAACAAGTAAAGTACTAGAATCCAGATTACATTAAAAAATCCTCTAAACTGCAAGGATTTACTATATAGGATAAAGAACTATATTCACTATCTTGTGATAAATGATAATGGAAAAGAATAGAAAAAAAGAGATATTTACATATGTGTGTGTGTGTGTATAACTGAGTCACTTGCTATACACTTGAAACTAATGCAATATTGTAAATCAACTATATTTCAATTAAAAAAATTTCTAAAAATCAGTGAGAATAAACAACTCAGTAGAAAAATGAGCAACTGCTACAAGTTGTAAAACACAGGAAACAAAAAAAAATAGAATATCTAGTAAACATGAAAAAAGTCATTCAATTCACAGATAATCAAAGAAAGGTATGCTAAATCCATGTCATGTTACCATTTCAAATTTACCACTGTGGCAAAAATAAAATGTCAAGTGCTGTGAGGACACAGGAAAAGTAACTCAGGTGCAGAGTTGGTAAAAAATATAACCACTTTGGAGAACAAGATGACAAAATGCAGACAAATGTAAAATCTGTATTTTTAAGAGTATGCAATTCCACTGCAGTACATATACATCCTTAAAAGATTCTGGACAGATGATAAGGAGGCATGACAAAGATGGGCTCTTGAAGCAGTGTCTGGAGTAGCAAAACCTACGAAGCTGCCTCTCTTCCAGACACACAGTCCACCCTCCACGATGATGCTGTGACCTGGGAAGCTCATCTTTAGGGACTAGCAATGACCCCCTTGCCCTCTGTCTTCTATTTGAGATTATCCAATGGGAAGTCCCAACAGGAAGCCAGAGGGAGGGAAGAGAATGCAGTCAAAGTGTTTCTCCTCCTCTCTTTCTGAGGGATCATGGGGGAGTCAGTCCATTTCTGTGGAGGACACAGTTCACATCAGGCCTCTCAAAACAGTTCTCTCTGGGAACAACAGGCCTATGTCAGGCCTAGGGGTGGTAATAGGTGTGCTGGATTTTTGCTTTTCCTGTGGAATACTGTCCCCTCCCTTGTTTCACTCTGAAATCTGGCCCACATAGTCATTAACAATCCCTTTATTAAACTCTCCTCAATTACACTGCATGAGCATGCCATCTACTTTTTGTTAGGATTCCAATGAATATCAACCTATATGTTTATCAATAGAGAAATGCATAAACTCTGACATTCACATAATGAAAATATTAAACAGCCATTGAATTCATGACTAGATCTTCATGTACCAATATGAGGAGATCACATAAACACAGTGTGGCATAAAATAGCTACAGACAATTTCATGCAGTACAATACATAAAATTTATATAAATATTTAAAATTTAAAAATACAACTATGTTTATGTGGTCAAAAATATAAAAAAGAGAGACAGAAGGAAATTCACAGGGCCGGTTATTTCTGGAGAAAAGAAAGAATTAGGAAAATGGTCCAAAGAGGACCTCCTTAATGCTGATAATGTTTAGTTCTTTAATAAAGTAAGAAGAAATATGATAATACACATTATTTCTAGATGGTAAGTTCATGAGTATTTTTATAGTAGTATCTGTATTGTTTTTTCTATTTAATTTATGAATTGTCTATTAAAAAAAAAAACCAAGAACATGAAGCATCATGGTAACAGCATATAACAAAATTGGGGGAGAAGGCTGGTTTTCCATATTTCAGGGTCAAATGAGGAGTGGTTACATGCCAGCAGCATTCAGTAACCCACACCAGAGACCTGACAGGCACGTGGCCATCTTTGCAAAGACAGTGATGCCACATGCTGGCCAGAGTACTACTGTGGAAATACACAAGACACACTAAGGCACTGGGTGCATCAGTCCTAGAGAAGAGAGATAAACAAGAAACTCAGATTTCCACTACTCCGCCAAAGAGGTATGAGACAGAAAAATACCATTTTGTCCATATCGTTGACAACTAGGCTGCTACAGTTTGGAGTGACCAGGATTTCAAATAAATGAATAAAAGTCTTACACAGCTAGAGTGTGTTGATTAATGAAAAGAGACAACAAACCCCCCAATCAGCCAGCTTTCTCTTGAGGGCCCTGGGATGTTTTCTCATTGAATTATGAACACAAAATCTTCACTCTCCTCCAAAGTCCTGCTCAACAGTAGAATAACCTAATCAGTTTTTCCTTGACCAACTGACTTCTGGCAAACTGTTAGGGCAAGAACTCTGCATCCACTCACTCAGCTCTTCTGCACTCAGGCTCAACTCCAACTGGCTGACTCTTTGGATGGTAGACCACCTTTCTCACTTCTACACCACCCCTCTAAGCTCCAAACAGTCCTGCTGGGAAAGTGCTCATAATTTAGTTTCTCGTTTAACCCTCTTGCACACTATGTTAAGGTTCCATAAGGAAATACATGTAAATGTATTTTTAGACACAAGTTTGTATTGAGGACCCACAATTACTTAACACCATACCTTTACTGTAGACCTAAGGTGGTTAGATACTAAAATGGCATTGATCTGCAGTGAGATAAAAGTTTAGAATCATATAGATATTTTTAGCGAGTCATGTGATCTTGGATAAGCAGCTTCAGCTATCTGAGCCTCAGTTTCCTCCTGGGTAAAGTGGGGATAATAACACTAATCTTGTCAATAAGATTATATTATAGTCATGGTTTATATAAGTATCCCTGCATCCAGCCAAATTTAGCATTTGTCCTAGGATTTGATGTTACTGTTTTATTTATTTTTTTAATTTTTTTGATGTTACTGTTTTATTTTTTAAAATACTTTTATTAACATTTGCATTCAACTAAATCAGGATGAATTAACTAGCTTCTAATATTGCCATAAACCACTCTATACTTTCAGTTTCCACCATGGTCTTATCTATTAGAAGGTGAGACACTTGTGGGTGTGGTCAAGAATTTTCACTGTAACATAGGGTCAAATATAGAGACAACCAGTATTCAACTGACACTGTTTTCCAGATACTTTCCCATGTTGAAACAACTGACATTCCATTTACAAGGAGAGTATACACTGCACTCCACAAATTAAAGGATACTCTAATACCAATAACTTGAGAGAGTTACTTCTTGTATCAAATGGTTGTGGGAACATTTTAAGCTTCTAATTTCAGCCAACAACTTGATATACCAGTCAGTGATTGCGGTCCAGGCCTTTGCTTGTGAAAGGCACAAAGCTGCTAATTTACCAGTCATCTGGGGAGATGAAAAACAGGAAAATCAGGTATTTGTGAAATGTGTGTAGGAAATAAAGAAGGGGCCGTCCTGCTGGAGAGTATACAGCATGTAGTTTGAACATCTCATTACAATGGGTTCATCATTTATTGTAAGGGAAGGCTGCAACTATTTTTTGTGTGTGTGATGCCTTGTAATACTTCAGTGAACGCTTCTGACAGCAACAAGCTCCAAAAAAAGTGAAAATGCATGTTTAGTGAAAGATGAAGTACAGAGTATCCATTTCAAAAGAAAACAGGATGAACATGTAACTTGAACAGGATGTTTGTCAACATTTACCACCCACAATGGGCACCATGATGACTCACTGACCACATGAACATCAGAAAACATCAATCTGCCCCAAAACCATCAACTTCTATTTTAAAAATTGGTATTTTCAGAAGATGGGGCCTGAAGATGATGAGATAGCATGCACAGCTGCAGACGGTGTGTTTCTGGATTACTCTGTGACGCACGGCTTCTCATTCAAGTGCGCTAGTTGTTACTCTGAACTAATTTCACTCATTTCAATTCTAAATTTTCTTGTGCAAAAAGAATGAGTCAATACTATTAACTTAATTCTTGGCTAATTAGCATAGATTTTCAAACAGTTAAATGGCTACTGTCTACAGATACTTCAAAGAGAAGTTAGTTGAGTGAATGCCAACAGTCATTTGATTCCTCACACACTTCCTGCGTAAGAGTAAAGCTTTGCGAAGTTTATTGTCTTAACTGAAATGGCTGACAATAGTGTTTGCTATTGCAAATTCAGTTAAAAAGTTCATCATTGAAGGTAAAGGTATTTGTTTTTGTGATAGAAGTACAAACACAAACTGGTATAACACAGCATCCTGGTAAAAATCAATGTTCTTAAAAAATTAAGAAATGTATGAGGCAGAAATACACTTGAAATAATTTGAAAATGCTCCCATACCATGAAAGTCAACCAATCAAAATAAATGGGATTGACATAAACACTATGGTTACTCTGTATAAAATAGATAACAAATGAGAACCTACTGTATAGCACAGAAAACGCTACTCCACGCTCTGTGGTGACCAAAACGGGAAGGAAGTTCAAAAAAGAAGGGGTACATGTATATGTATAGCGGATTCATTTTGCTGTACTTCAGAAACTAACACATTCTAAAGCAACAATACTCCAATGAAAATGTTAAAAACTACAGCTTACAAAATGATCATGTATGTGTGTATTATGATCAAAACCTTATAATTGTTACTTAAGTGTATATATAAATATATATATTTTCAGATACACATGTACATTCATATCACATATACATATGTAGATAGCTTCACAGATTTTGATTTATAGTTGTTTTATGTAACTAGATATAAATTATATATATATATAACTATATGCACAGTTAAATAGTCAGTTCAGTCGCTCAGTCATGTCCGACTCTTTGCGACCCCATGAATTGCAGCACACCAGGCCTCACTGTCCATTACCAACTGCCAGAGTCTACCCAAACTCATGTCCATCCAGTTGGTGATGCCATCTAGCCATCTCATCCTCTGTCGTCCCCTTCTCCTCCTGCCCCCAATCCTTCCCAGCATTAGGGTCTTTTCAATGAGTCAACTCTTCTCATGAGGAAGCCAAAGTAATGGAGATTCAGTTTCAACATCAGTCCTTCCAATGAACACCCAGGACTGATCTCATTTAGGATGGACTGGTTGGATCTCCTTGCAGTCCAAGGGATTCTCAAGAGTCTTCTCCAACACCATAGTTCAAAAGCATCAATTCTTCAGCGCTCAGCTTTCTGCAGTATCCAACTCTCACATCCATACATGACTACTGGAAAAACCATAGCCTTGACTAGATGGACCTTTGCTAGCAAAGTAATGTCTCTGTTTTTCAATGTGCTATCTAGGTTGGTCATAACCTTCCTTCCAAGGAGCAAGCGTCTTTTAATTTCATGGCTGCAATCACCATGTGCAGTGATTTTGGAGCCCCAAAAAACAAAATCTGTCACTGTTTGCACTGTTTCCCCATCTATTTCCCATGAAGTGATGGAACCAGATGCCATGATCTTCGTTTTCTGAATGTTGACCTTTAAGCCAACTTTTTCACTCTCCTCGTTCACTTTCTTCAAGAGGCTTTTTAGTTCCTCTTCACTTTCTGCCAGAAGGGTGGTGTCATGGGCAGATCTGAGATTATTGATATTTCTCCCAGCAATCTTGATTCCAGCTTGTGCTTCCTCCAGCCCAGCGTTTCTCATGATGTACTCTGCATATATGTTAAATAAGCAGGGTGACAATATACAGCCTTGACATACTCCTTTTCCTGTTTGGAATGAATCTGTTCCATGTCCAGTTCTAACTGTTGCTTCCTGACCTGCATACAGGCTTCTCAAGAGACAGGTCAGATGGTCTGGTATTCCCATCTCTTTCACAATTTTCCACAGTTTATTGTGATCCACACAGTCAAAGTCTTTCGCATAGTCAATAAAGCAAAAATAGATGTTTTTCTGGAACTCTCTTGCTTTTTTGATGATCCATTGGATGTCAGCAATTTGATCTCTGGTTCCTCTGACTTTTTTAAAACCAGCTTGAACATCTGGAAGTTCAGGGTTCACATATTGCTGAAGCCTGGCTTGGAGAATTTTGAGCACCACTTTACTAGCATGTGAGATGAGTGCAATTGTGTGGTAGTTTGAGCATTCTTTGGCATTGCCTTTCTTTGGGATTGGAATGAAAACTGACCTTTTCCAGTCCTGTGGCCATTGCTAAGTTTTCCAAATTTGCTGACATATTGAGTGCAGCACTTTCACAGCATCATCTTTTAGGATTTGAAACAGCTCAACTGGAATTCCATCACCTCCACTAGCTTTGTTCATAGTGATGCTTCCTAAGGCCCACTTGACTTCACATTTCAGGATGTCTGGCTCTAGGTGAGTGATCACACCATTGTGATTATCTGGGTCATGAAGATCTCTTTTGTACAGTTCTTCTGTGTATTCTTGCCACCTCTTCTTAATATCTTCTGCTTCTGTTAGGTCCATTCCCTTTCTGTCCTTTATTGATCCCATCTTTGCATGAAATGTTCCCTTGGTATCTCTAATTTTCTTGAAGAGATCTCTAGTCTTTCTCGTTCTGTTGTTTTCCTGTATTTCTTTGCACTGATTGCTGAGGAAGGCTTTCTTACCTCTCCTTGCTATTCTTTGGAACTCTGCATTCAGATGGGAATATCTTTCTTTTTCTCCTTTGCTCTTCACTTCTCTTCTTTTCACAGCTATATTTAAGCCCTCTTCAGACAGCCATTTTGCTTTTTGCATTTCTTTACCATGGGGATCATCTTAGAGACTATAAATATATATGATTATATTTTATACACACATGGAGCAGCAACCAGAAAGTTTTGATGGCAAAGTTGATGCTCCTTACTCATGTAATATGTGTTTCTTCTCTTTGTTCTCAGTCATCAACAGGATTTTAGAAAATTTGTAGAACTATTTCACAAATAATCTCCAGTATCCTACAGCAGTGTTGATCTATTTTAATAAATAAATCCTTTAGATTTTATTGTACTCTGTTCAAAATCCATTTGTATGAAGCTATCAAAGTGCCAATCAATGAAATGCTACAACACTGAAGCTTTTGAAAGCTTTTAGCATATTTCAATTTAAAATCTCAAAGCTCTCAAACAGGAAGGCATTAAAATTAATCCCTACAAAAGGGAGCAACTGAAATAATCATAATGAGAACACCTCAAATAGCATGCAAAATTTAAATTCTCTAACTGTACTTTGCATTAGATCCACTAGTAGGAAAAACTTTTGATGGAATTCCAGAATTCCTGTCTCTGAAAATTAGAAAACTCATATTAAATAGAATGGAAAAATTCCAAAGGCCTCAAATTTCACATTGAAATTTAGCAAAATATTAAATAGGATCATAAATAGAAGCAAGTTATTTGATGAATTTTATCTTGTAAAAATATTTTTCACAAAATACTAAGTGGAGACCCAAAGATGATAAACTTCTTGAGGCTAAAATAATTATATATTTAATTATGGGAAAATGTGGATATGAGGAGATTTTTAATTTGTCAAAACATTTTCTGACTTACCAGGTACCTAAGTACCAACCAACAAGATATTTTTATATCAAAAATATTACAGTCTCCATAGAAGAGATGTCTGAAAAACAATGTAGTTTTAAAATTGTTAATCATAAAATATAAATTGAAAGAAGTTTGTAGGAAATTATTTATGTACATAAAACCATACCTTAAAGTATAACCTTTAAAAATATTAGAGATACATTATTATAAATAGAAATGCTGAAGTAACTAACCTATGCACATATTTTCCAAGAGTAATTTTTCTTTGTTGCTTTTAATATTCAGATAATCAATATAAATAAATTCTTTTTTAAATATGCAATGTTTTCTTAGATTTTTAGAAAAATTTAAAATAATACTATGTATATATACTAAGAGGCTTCCCAGGTGGTGCTGGTGGTAAAGAACCTGTCTGCCAATGCAGGAAACATAAGGGATGCAGGTTCGATCCCTGGGTTGGGAAGATCGCTTAGAGGAGGGCACGGAAACATGGAAACCCACTCCAGTATTCTTGTCTGCGGAATCCCATGGACAGAGGAGCCAAACCAAACTGTTGATTAATGCTTTTTAGAAAAGTCTATCATTTTCAATTTTATTGTCCATTTTCACTCACAAAAGTTCACCTCTTTGAACATTAAATTTTATGATCACTCTGGTAATAATTTATGTAAAAAGCCTAACAGAATACCTCTCTCAATAAACAGTAGCCATTATTAACAACAGGACCACATCAATCTGGCTGCCAGCAAAGCAGATTTATATAAGCAGTTTATACAGGAACAATGCTACTTCATTCATTCTCCTTGTTCATGTTCACACTATAAGCTTATTTATCAAGACAACGAACTATCAACACACAACTCATTTGTGGCAAATTTTCTAAAGGGTGACAATGTTTTATGCAAAATAATACAGAGTCCATACTCATGGAACATGATGATAGTCTCTAGGGGATGACTTGAGGAGCTTTCACAGTATTTCCTCATTTCTAAGCTGGTTCAAATTCAGAATTCATAAGCTATTCTTAACCCATGTGAAAAAGAGGCAACGCGATCATGTCTACCCCAGAGGAAACAACAAAACAATTTATACGGGGATCCTGGCACTACCTACTCATCAGGTTCAGGGAAAGTGTATACAGGAAGCAAAAAAATACATACATAAAATATATACATTTGAATTTATATTTACATATAAATATACATAATATATATGATACATATATATATCTGCATTAATGGTGATGAGATAAGAAATATTTTTACCCCATCTCAAAATCAACAGCAATACCTTTGAGCAACTCAAAATCCAAGAACAACATGGCAATCTAGGTCAAGTCCAGGTACAATATGTTAAACTCTAAGGAATAACCCATTATAATCTACTCTTAATGAATGCCATTCTTGTAGACTCTCATATACGTAAAACTCATTGTAGTAACGAAGACTGACATCCAGACTGTATGTTCTGGGAGTAAGAATACTGAAATACTTCCATGGCAGTCGATAAAAAGAAAACTTCTATTTACTGAGACTATAAGCTACTTAGTTATGTCACCCCTTGGCTCCCTGGGAGTAGGGACTAGACCTCAGAGTGGTGCCAGCACAGATATGAGTCGCTTCCAGTGGCTGCTGAAATGACCTGGTGGTGGCAGCACAAGGGCATGTATGGTTGGAGGAGTGGGAGGGGCTGTAACGGGCAGGTCAGCAGACCACTGGGAAGGACCGGTTTTCAGGTAAGCATCATCCAGTTGCAACACAGCACCAGTGCCAAAAGCCCAACTGACCATTGATTAAATGGAGACCCTGTAAGAGTCTGACCCAGTTCTCTGCATCACATCACAACTCAGACTAAGATATTCTTTATCAGAAGGGTCGCATTCATAATTTCTAACCATCAACTAATAACTTGGAAATGATTACAAGGACTTGATGAATAATTTGAGCTGTACTATTTCATAGGCAATTTTATGATGTGTATTTATACTTTACAGAATACAAGGCAATATTCTTAAGTGTAAAACTGAGTTCCATTAAGTACATTCACAGTTTTGGGCAACCATCATCACTATCCAGTTCCAGAACTTTTTCATCACTCCAAACAGAAACTCAGTACCCATTTATTCTCCCTTCCCCTAGCCCTTTATTGACCTCTGTTCTACTTTCTGTCTCGATGAAGTTGCCTATTATACACTGCATATAGGTAGGTAGAACCATACAATATTTTAAAATAAATAAACATTCACATACTAATATACTAGTTGTTAAGTTTTAATATCACACCCCTGACACTATATTCAAAGCTCAGGATCTTTGAAAAATAAGGTCAGACATATGTTGGACAGTAGCATACAAAATATTGTCCTCATTAATGTCATACATTTTTGAGATTGTATCAACTAAGAAAATTTATAGCTTCTATGCTGAAATCATATAAAAAATGGTCTTCTCAAATTGGGAATAAGTCACAAGTATTCAAAAACTAGATTAACAGTTGAAGTCTTTTTAACAATGCTAATAACAACATCGGTTGTTTTTGGTTAGCCACCAAACCATAAATTTCTCTAACTACAAATTGAAAATTATAGACCTTCAGAGTTTCCACTTTGCCCAGTGAGAAAAAGAGAGGATTGGGAAGATTTCCAAGAGACAACAGCTGGGAAATCACCTGCCGAAAATATTTACACCAGGAAAAACATGCCTGACGTCTCCTTTTTATGATATAGACAAAAACATGGTTGGCCAAAAAAAATTGCAACTTCAAAATGGCATAGAGAAATGAAATTGTTATCTCTTCAAAATGTCTGAAGTTGAGGCCAAAAATAACAACTCCTATTAAAAAACAAAAAGGAGGCAAAAATCTGGAACCGTGGAAGACATGTTAGTGGAAAAATTTATCAAGAAAATGTAAAAATAACTAACAGGGAAAAAAAGTAATAAAGGCCTAAGCAGGACTGTCCTTAAGAACTTTAAGTATATACAAAAAGTAGCAGTGTTCAGATCATGGATACCGAGGACATTCAGTTCAGTTCAGTTCAGTCGCTCAGTCGTGTCCGACTCTTTGCGACCCCATGAATTGCAGCCAGGCCTCCCTGTCCATCACCAACTGCCGAAGTCTACCCAAACTCATGTCCATCGAGTCGGTGATGCCATCCAGCCATCTCACCCTCTGTCGTCCCCTTCTCCTCCTGCCCCCAATCCTTCCCAGCACTAGGGTCTTAACGTGTTGCTATTTCTAACACAAACTCTATCTTTTGTATAACCTTCTTGCACTTCCAAATGCCTACTTGGCAGCATCTCTTGGCTGCCAGCCAGCCAATTCCAACTCAACAAGGAAACAACTAAACTCTTTATCTACCCACCCCAAATTAACTTTTCTTCCTGTATTCCTATCTCAGTAAATTGCACTGACATACACACGAGCTATGTATTTCTTAGACCCCTTGCCATCTCTCGTGCAGATCCTAGGAATACTTACACCAATATTCATCTTCCCATTTGAAGTCTTTTCTCTCCTTAAATCCATCCTCCACAATGGTATGAGGGTTACAGTCTTAAACACACAAGATCATTTCATTATGCTAAACACACCCACACAAATATGAAACAACTTTGAAATCTCTGGGCTAACATCAAACTTCAAACAAGGTTTGCAGTTTTCACAAATCTAGTCTAACCTACCACCCTGTTATGGGTCCTACCACACTCTACATTTTAACTAGACTTACTGTTTTATTCTTCCTCCCACCCCAACACACCCTTCTTCATGTTTCTAAGCCTCTGCAGTGCCATTCTACATCAATACCCTGGTCCTCCCCATTCCTCCACTCAGCCAAGAAGATTCAAGTAAGTCCAGCATCACTTTCTTGGTGACACCTTCCCTTTCTTGATCTGACTCTTACTCTCTCCTCCATGTGCCTTCAGGACTCTTAAAATATTCATCACAGTAGATACAATATACTGTAATATAACTTATACATGTCTATCTACCTCTGATTATTACTTTCCAATGCTGGGGTAACATATTAATCATATTTTTATCCTCAGTGCTTAACACAGTATAAGAATATGGTACAAGTTCAATATATGTGAGTAAATGAATGAATGATGCAGAACATCACAAACCAGCTGGAAAAATAGAAATCCCAGCAACATTCATTACAGTCTTAGAATCATTCTTTCATTAAATGAACTAAAGTTTCCCTTGAGGCAGAATTTTATGTATCAACAGTCATGCATCATTCTTACCAGCCAAGTATACATTATTTTAAAGTGAATCTTAATGATTTTTGAATAAGATAAAAAGATACTAATCAGGTGAAAAAAGTCAATATTTTAGATGTTAGAGGTGCCATGGAACATTATTCATGATTAAGGAAGGAAATGAAAGGGACCCGAAAGGAGATGAGTTTGATTAAAACCAAACAAGCCACAAAAGAGAAACCCAACTTGAACCTGAGAGGGTAACAGGCATGATGGCCAGAGTTCCCTAGCTTCAGGAGGAAATAAACTGCATGTGGCAGATGTTTTTTTCCTTCTGTACACAAAATTCAAAGAGGCTTCTTTTAATTCTGTGATGACAACACTGGTTCTGCTTTGAGCTGACCAAACTGTTAACTAATAGTTTCGTAGTTAATGAAACTATGTATTTGCTTTGGAATTTGCCTTTCTTCAAAAGGGTTCTGCCTAAGACTTACCTTATTTCTTTTCTCAAACCCTGGGCTGATAATAGCTCAACAAACCAATATTCCTGTCAATTGTTTTACGGCCGGGAGATGACACACCTCGTGCCATCCTATCTCAAAAATGCATACTGTCGAAGAGGGGCCTGGTGAACTTCTCTCAGCCTTGAGGTGTCTCTTTCGTTTGATTAACAGTTTCCTAATAGACTTAGAACAGCTTGCTATAAACTCACCAAGGGGACACTCTTTCTGTCCCCTTCTGATGTCTATTTCAGAAGCTTTCCCTATCTCCATTAAACTTTAATAAAACTTTGCTATACAAAAAGCTCCAAATAGTCAAGCCTCATCTCTGACCCTGGATCAAAATCATCTCCTCCAGAGGTCATAAATCTCAGAGTAACACACAGCTCGCAGCGGCAACCTTTCAAAACCAACTAAAAACTGTAAGAGTTAAAAAGTCTTATGAAGGAAGGCTCTGCAAGGTAAAGTAATATCACGTGTATGCTAAAAGAAATTGTTCAAAATGACCAAGTAATAAAAAATGCTTTGAAACTGCAGAATTTTCTAGAAAGGAAAGTAGGGCAGTCCTCATGAAGTCAGATGAGTAAACTATACAAAAGTTACCAGACTCTATAAATGGAGAGTATGAGTGGGACTTGATTGATATTTTTGAGAAACAGTAAGACTTAATAGGAGTTTAATATGGAGACACCATAAGCATAAGGAGGAATGTTTTCCCTGCTAGCAGGGATGGAGGCGATAGGGAGAGAAGTGTTTATGATTAGCCCAAAAAAGAGGTTGGGGGAGGGTCTTCTCCACTCCACGTCTAGGTTAACATGATGGCAAGATACCCAGCCAGAAATATCAGGGACAGCAATGGACCTGCTTGGGATTACTAGTGTCATCAGTTCAGTTCAGTAGCTCAGTCGAGTCCAACTCTTTGCAACCCGATAGACTGCCTGCTGCACACTAGGCCTCCCTGTCCATCACCAACACCCAGAGTTTACCCAAACTCATGTCCATCGAGTCGGTGATGCCATCCAACCATCTCACCCTCTGTTGTCCCCCTCTTCTCCTGCCTTCAATCTTTCCCAGCATTAGGGTCTTTTCTAATGAGTCAGTTCTTCATATCAGGTGTCCAAAGTATTGGAATTTCAGCTTCAACATCAGTCCTTCCAATGAACCTTCTGGATTGATAATCTTTAGGATGAACTGGTTGGATCTCCTTGCAGTCCAAGGGACTCACAAGAGTCTTCTCCAACACCACAGTTCAAAAGCATCAATTCTTTGGCACTCAGCTTTCTTTATAGTCCAACTCTCACATCCATACATGACTACTGGAAAAACCATAGCTTTGACCTTTGTTGGTAAAGTAATGTCTCTGCTTTCTAACATGCTGTCTAGGTTGGTTATAACTTTTCTTCCGAGAAGTAAGCATCTTTTAATTTCATGGTTACAATCACCATCTGCAGTGATTCTGGAGCCAAAAAAAAAAAATAAAGTCTGACACTGTTTCCTCTGATTCCCCACCCATTTGCCATGAAGTGATGGGGCTGGATGCCATGATCTTAGTTTTCTGAATGTTGAGCTTTAAGCCAACTTTTTCACTCTCCTCTTTCACTTTCATCAAGAAGCTCTTTAGTTCTTCTTCACTTTCTGCCATAACAGTGGTGTCATCTGCATACCTGAGGTTATTAATATTTCTCCCAGCAATCTTGATTCCAGCTTGTGGTTCCTTCAGCCCAGCGTTTCTCATGATGTACTCTGCATAGAAGTTAAATAAGCTGAGTGACAATATACAGCCTTGATGGACTCCTTCTTCTATTAGGAACCAGTCTGTTGTTCCATGTCCAGTTCTAACTCTCACTTCTTGGTCTGCATACAGACTTCTCAAGAGGCAGGTCAGGTGGTCTGGTATTCCCGTCTCTTTCAAAGTTTTCCACAGCTTTTTGTGATCCACACAGTCAAAGGCTTTCGCATAGTCAATAAAACAGAAGTAGATGTTTTTCTGGAACTCTCATACTTTTTTGATGATCCAGCAGATGTTGGCAATTTGATCTCTTATTCCTCTGCTTTTTCAAAATCCAGTTTGAACAACTGGAAGTTCACAATTCATGCACTGTTGAAGCCTGGCTTGGAGAATTTTGAGCATTACTTTGCTAGCGTGTGAGATGAGCATAATTTTGAGGTAGTTTGAGCATTCTTTGGCATTGTCTTTCTTTGGGATTGGAATGAAAACTGACCTTTTCCAGTCCTGTGGCCACTGCTGAGTTTTCCAAATTTGCTGGCATTTTGAGTGCAGCACTTTCACAGCATCATCTTTTAGGATTTGAAATAGCTCAACTGGAATTCCATCACCTCCACTAGCTTTGTTCATAGTGATGCTTCCTAAAGCCCACTGGACTTCACATTTCAGGATGTCTGGCTCTAGGTGAGTGATCACACCATCGTGATTATCTGGGTCATGAAGATCTCTTTTGTACAGTTCTTCTGTGTATTCTTGCCACCTCTTCTTAATATCTTCTGCTTCTGTTAGGTCCATACCCTTTCTGTCCTTTATTGAGCCCATCTTTGCATGAAATGTTCCCTTGGTATCTCTAATTTTCTTGAAGAGATCTCTAGTCTTTCCCATTCTATTGTTTTCCTCTATTTCTCTGCACTGACCACCAAGGAAGGGTTTCTTATCTCTCCTTGCTATTCTTCGGAACTCTGCATTCAGATGGGTATATCTTTCCTTTTCTCCTTTTCTTTTCTCTTCTCTTCTTTCCACAGCTATTTGTAAGGCCTCCTCAGACAGCCATTTTGCTTTTTTGCATTTGTTTTTCTTGGAGATGGTCTTGATCCCTGTCTCCTATACAGTGTCACTAACCTCTGTCCACAGTTCATCAGGCACTCTGTCTATCAGACCTAGTCCTTTAAATCTATTTCTCACTTCCACTGTATAATCATAAGGGATTTGATTTAGATCATACCTGAATGGCCTAGCTTCATAATTTGGCGAAAAATTTGTGGTCTTAAAACGTCATCATTTCCACAGTTCCTCAGAGATCCTATAGCAAGGGAAGCCAGTCAATATCAAAAGGATCTTATCTGGGGATAGTGACTGGGTGATCTCTTCTAGTACTCAGTTTCCATTTGGTCAGGGGGATTTCCTAATATCTAACTGACACCTTTCTATAGTTTTCCAGTTAACAGTCAAGTCAAAGTTTCTAGGAACACCTGCAGCTAGTAGAACAAATTATGGGGAACCCTGGCTTCAATGGGGCCTAAAACAATGACCAAAAACACTGAAGAAGAACCCTTTAAGCACAAGGTCATGGAGATGACACACCACCCTTGGCAGAAGGAGGGAGAAGGAAGATGCCCTGCACAGCACCTGGACGATCCCTTTGAAACTGTTTCCACTTTCAGACACAAAGACTGAGGTAAACCTTAACGAAATTTTCAAGAATCAAATTACATGAAATTCATGTTACTCAATACCCAAGAACCCATGTGAAACAAGTTTGCACATAAGGCCCTTGTGCCTTATGTCATTTTACAGAACTGTTACGCCTCCCTGACAGCAGCTCCACAGAATAGTTTAAAGGCTCTGCTTAAGCACACACCCCATCTAAATTAGAGACGAGTCCACACAACTACTTGCTGGAACCTATGAAAATCTTAAATGCTAATTCAAACATTTGGACTCTAACAAAGAACTTTTTTTTTTCCTCTCCAAGTTTTTAAACCCACGTGTACTTCCAGAGGAAAAGAAAATCCATCTGTTTCTGATTCATTTATGCTTAACTCCTCAGGATATCACTAGAGAAGAGTTATGGGGTGTCCATGTCACTTTCCCCCTCCTTAAACTCCTACTACTTTTTTTCTTTAAAGTAAGCATGTGTATTGTGTCACAATTAAACAGATATGAATGGTAAAACAGTATCATTTTGATTCAAACCTTAAGATCCCTGTGTTTTAAAAGAAAGCCTTAGAGTCGTCCCTTTTGCCTGATTTCTAGGTGTGTCATTATGTTGGTGGTGGCGATGCTTTTTATTGTAAGCAAGAGGGACATGAAGAAACAGAAAACATAATATGACCAATCATAGGCCAATTCTCAACTAACCTCAACTGTTTATTTTTTGGGAAGAGGTGCCTGAGTAATGATCAAAAATGGAACTGAAATGAACAAGTAAACCAAGCATCACCCCCCCTCTACAACCTACAAAGAGTTAATATTACCAAAGTTTACTTATTTCACAATCAGAATTCAGGGGTTTTTTTTCTGTGTAACAATACTGCAGAATTAGAAGCTGCATTGGAGACCAACCCATGAAAACGTAATTAGCCATAAGGGATCTAAGTGTAGCACTGGCTTTATCTCACAGGAGCACAGGGCTGTGCAGGGAACATGCACTGCGGAGTCAGAAAGGTCTGGGTTCCAATTCAGCTCGGCTATTTACCGGTTGTTAATTAATATCCAGGTCACTTTTGTCATTCCATCATCCCTACCATGTAGACAAAGCCTTCCCTGAGGGGGCTAGCGTGAGGATTAAACATAAAGCCAATCCACTGCCTGGCCCACAGCTTTTATGATTATCCCTCACCACTGCCTGCAAGATCATTTTAGGGAACATGCTTTCTGAGAACTGACTTGGTGTGTCTAAACTGAGTAGTCCAAGGTTCTCTTCAGCGGGAGCCATGCATGAGGCACACGGCAGACAGGCTGGCAAAGATCATGACTGCAGAGATAGCCAGCACCGTGCACAGAGACTACAGAGGGCCAGAGGAACAAGAGCTCTTCACCACACTCTGTCTCCTGCATGACCAGCAGGTGTAAAACACATCCCTGGGAAACCTGTCGATACAAGCCAACCAAACACATCGCCCTCAGACCCCAAGTCACATGGAAAGCATCAAAAAATCATTATAAAACTCACTGCCAGTACCACTGGCAGCTTCTCACTCTTCCAGGGAGTACTTGAAAGTTTATTTGTGGAAGGGGACTAAAGCTGGCCAATTTCGCGCAAAAGCCCATCCGTGCAGGCAGTGGCTAGGCTGGAGAGAGATTTGGCAGTCAGCAGGGGTGGTACCTGCTCAAGGTCCTTTGCCTCTGCTGTGCCTGTTGGGTGGAAAATTTTAACATGAAAGCTGGCAAGAAGCAGGTAAGAAAAGGGAGAGACCTCGGTATAATCCAGCAGGTATTTACAGCCTGAGTGGTGCCCCTGCCCACGTTCACAGATTGTTAGAGCTAAAAGGGGCCTCAGAGATTAACTGGTTCAAGCCCTCACCCTTTACAGATGGGAGAGGAAGGCTCACAGAGGTTGTGGGGCTTGCCTGAGGTTGCACTGCCAGTTATTTGTCTGAGCCAGTACCCAGCCCGTGTTCTTTCCCTCACAGATCCAGGAGGAGAGAAGACATGGTCACAACCCTGGCCTCTGTAATCTGCGAACTTCTACTTAAGGGTATCTTCAATCTTCTTCTATGTCTATGGTGCCAATGAGTTCTGAGTACACCCCCAACAGTTAGAGATACAAAAACCATACTTTTAAAATGAACCACAGTGGTTAAAAAATCCAAGAGACAATGAAGATGTCAAGAATTTTGGAAAGTTGAAAAAAGGAGAGATAACAAGTCTGTAGAATGACATAAGGAACAAGCATCTTAGGTATAAAATTTCACATAGAAAGTTTTTGTTTGGTAAATAGCAAGGAATCTATGCTTAGAGAAACCACACACACTCATGATTGCTCCCAAACTGGGGGAGTATAAATGAGCATAAGTACAGTGTTTTTATAAAGCACTAAATACTAAATAGAAAGCCTTGAGGTAGGAGCATGCATGGCAGGTTCATTGAACAGCATGAAGGTTAATGTGGGTAGGGCATGGACAGAAGGAGAGTGCAGTGTTCCAGAGGCCAAGTGATGTGATGTGAGATGTTACAGGAAAAGGGAATGATCATTTGTGTTAAAGTGGTTAAGTCAAGAAAAATGAGAGCTGAGAAAGGTCCAGAGCATTTTGGTACCATGAAGGTTATTGATGGCCTGGGTAGAAACTCTTTGAAACTACTAACTGATATGAAAGCTTGATGACAGTGATCTCAAGAGAGAAACAGAACAAATAAGGGCAACTCTTTTAAGGAGTTTGATCACAAAACAGTGGGAAAATGGAGTGGAGAATGAAGGGACATGGAGAATCAAGAGAAAGCTTTTATGATGGAAGAAATAACAGCATGTTTGTGGACTGAAGGGGAAAAGTCTAGTATAAAAGGAAGACAGAGAGGGAGAAAGGAAGGAAGGAGATGCAGCAAGGAGGAGAATTAGAGCAATATCTTTGAATAGGCAAGTGGGGATGAGATGTGGGACCTCAAGTGGAAAGACTAGACTTTGCCAGGGGACCAGATGGATGATTGATCCATCATAAATGAACAGAAGTCAGAGTGTGTGAACTCGATGAAGGTAAATAGGAAAAATTTGGAAATTTTCTTCTGATAGTTTCTATTGTCTTAATTAAATAGGAATCTATGAGTGGAAACAAGGAAGAAATTGTGGGAGGTTTGATCAGAGGAAAGAAATAAAATATTCATCTGAGGGAGTGAGAGAGTGGAGAGAAATGCAACAGGATTCCTGAGCAGTCCAAGGGGCCCACTGGAGGACAGTGATCTTAAATTTAAAGCAATCACATTCACCTGCACAGGTAGGGTTAACTTGAGTTAAGGCTTAGCCAAGTGAATGCACCAAAGAGACAGGAAGAAAGAAACTGAAGGAGTGGTTATCGTAACTGGGCAAGGCATGGCTGGCTATTCCTTATTCAGCTGGCTAAGGAAGGAAGGTGAGTGAGGCATAAGGAAAACGTGGAAATTAGGTCTTGTAGGTCCCAGTAGACTTGAAAAATTATGGAGCTGGGGATTCTGGAGGAAATAAATTGTGAAAAATAGGAATGAATTTTAGAGAGTAAAATACTCAAAACTGAGATTATGCAGGAATTACAATATTGTAAACACAAGACTGTGATGCCCTCTGACATATACAGGCTCAATAAACTTGCCCTGGACACCACACCTAGCTTGTCTTTAGTTTCAGTAGGGAGAGCAATAATTCCTTGTCTGCAGGCCCAAACAGAACATAAAACTCACTGTCAAAGGCACACACTGCCAAGACCAAAGCCAGTCCCACTGCCGAGAAAGCCATTTTCACTGAAAATAATTTGGTATCCTAACAGCAAAAGAGTAAAGAATAAGAGGATATTGAAACAGGGAGTAAGCCAGAAGCAAAAACAACAATACAGTATATTAACACATATATATGGAATTTAGAAAGACAGTAATGAGAACCCAACATGGGAGACAACAAAAGGAACTCAGATGTATAGAATAGACTTGTGGACTTTGTGGATGAGGGTAAGGGTGGGATGATATGGGAGAAGGGCATTGAAGCATGTTAATTGTCATGTGTCTAATCAACCGCCAGCCCAGGATTGATGCTCGGGACTGGTGCAGCGAGATTTCCCGGGGGGGAGGGAGGAGGGAGGGGGGACCCGGAGGGGAACCATATGTAAACCCATGGTGATATCATGACAATGTATGGCAAAAACAATAATAAAAAAATAAATAAATAAAAAAAAAGAAAAAAAAAAAAGAAACAGGGACTTTCCCTGGCAGTCCAGTGGTTAAGACTTTGTCTTCCAATGCAGGGGGTGTGGGTTCGATCCGTAGTGGGGGAGCTAAGATCCCACCTGCCTCATGGCCAAAAAAAACCCAAAACATAAACAATATTACAACAAATTCAATGAAGACTTTGAAAATGGTCCACATTAAAAAAATTCTTTAAACATTAAGAGGATATTAAAACAGAAGTGACCTGAAGACAACAACCCCCCAAACTGAAATAGAAGCAAATATCCCTGAAGTGCTTCTGGTGAAGATCCAATGACTGGCCACAAGAATATGCAAAAACTGTACATAAGTGAGGTAAGCTTGATAATAGCTCCCAAAGGTAAGTTTCTGGTGATAGGAAGACAGAAGCAGAGATTGGGATGATGCAGCGACAGCTAAGGAAGACCAAGGCATGGCTAGTAGACTCTGGCAGCTAGGAGAGGCAAAGGGCTTAACTGATTCTCTCGAAAAGTCTCTGGAGGGAGCATGGCCTTGCTGATACCTTCGTTTTGGATTTCTGGTCTCCTTAACTGCGAGAAAATACATTTCTCTCATTTCAAGCCACATAGTTTATGATAATCTATTATAAGTAGTCAAAAGAAGTGCATACAGTTGAACCTAAAGTGAAAGGAAATGCATACAATGAATCTAAACTGAGTTTACTAAGCATGGTGCTAGGCAGCGCACTTTAGGAGGAACCAAGACATACAAGGTTTAGTTATTTTCCTTAAAAATTTTGACTGCCTAGTTTAATTGCTCTGAAAGAAGTGATTGATCAAGTCCAGAAAATAAGAAGTCAAGCCACTTCTAGATCTGTGTCCTAAAATGTGGGGAAGAAACCATACCATTTGACAAGAGGAGTTATCCTATAGATAGAGGATTCCTGAATAAATTCCAAAGAACTTGCCCTTAACTCATATTTGTTTCAAAATATATATATAACATGGAGAATAAGCTGTTGTAATAACCTGATTCCTTAGATCACTGTATTCAAAATGAAAACATTTTCTGGGATAGCCTGTACAAAAGGGAATATACTAATCCCCACCCAACACAGAGAAGACTAAGAAAATGAATGAAATAAATTTAGCAGAAGGGCTTCCTGTCATCTGTTTCAAAGTCTCAACTTCAGAAATCACTAATGACTCTATAGGAGGAACCTTTACAACTCAGAGAGAACTCTCTATGGGCTCTTCAATCCAAACTGCATTCACCCCTCAGCAGTCTTCTATCTAAAACAAAAGCAACTAGACGCAGAATGTGTAAGAGGTTGAAACTAACTGGCAAGTTGCTCAATGTCAAATTCAATCATTTCCCATGTTCCTTGAAAAACAGCCTCAAAGACCCACACACTCTACATTCAGCTCTATCTGTTCCACACCCTGGACTCGCACTGGAGCAATTGATGGAGAGGTGGTGGCAGACTGCCCTGGAGGTACCAGCCTTGGCTCTCAGCAGCTGCTGCTTTGGCCTCATTACCAGTGGCAGCTCAACACATAGTCGAGCGCAGTTGCCAGGAAGGCAGGCTTGAGCTCAGGGTTGGCTGATGGGCTTCTGAACTCTCACTCCCCGTTTCTACTTGGGGAAGACCTAGAACAAAAACCCAGCTGAAAACAGTACACCACCAAACAGAGGGACATTAACAGCTCTTCAAATGCAGGTTCCAATTAAGTATAAGCTAAGGGCTTCCCTGGTGGCTCAGATGGTAAAAAAAATATCTGCCTGCAATTCAGGAGACCCAGGTTCCATCCCTGGATCTGGAAGATCTCCTGGAGAAGGACATGGGAACACACTCCGGTAGTCTTGCCTGGAAAAGCCCATGGACAGAGGAGCCTGGGCGGGTTACAGTCCATGGGGTCACAAAGAGTTGGACACGACTAAGTGACACTCTCTCTCTCTCTCTCCCTCTCTCTCTCTCTCTCTCTCTCTCTCTCTCTCTCACACACACACACACACACACACACACACACTCAAGTACTGCTGCTGCTGCAGAGGTTCTGCAGAACCATTTCTACCCAGCTCCTACTGCTGCCTTGTTCCAATTAAGACCTTTCTTTTCTTTTCTTTTTTTTTTTTTGGTAATTAAGTCCTCTTTTTTTCTGTTGGTAATATGGTATTTTGAAATAAGAGTAGATAATGATTCTGATCCTCTCAAATTGTTGTAAATCAGCACCACTGTGCAGTCCTGCTGAGCTGCAAATCCTGGGATTTGGGGGTCCCCTGTCCAGTGCTGGCTGGAACTTGTGCATAAATCTTTCTTCTTTTAGGTATAAAAACAAGTATTTATTTAGAATGAGAAAACATATTACAAATTAACCAAAACTGAAAATTCATACTTAATCACAAAACCTGGGGTAATAATATTACTTATTATTAACTATCTGATATATATTAAACCTCGTTTCTAACACTGCCATGGCACCAAGAAGGATGTTAGTGGGACCTCACCGACCTGCTTTGGGGGTTAAGTTCACAGCTGTCAGAACCTTCTGATAATGTCAGCTTCAGCAGAAGCAGAAAAAGCAGGACAATGCTGACTTGAAACTGCATCTTATGCAAAAGGAAAAACCAAAGAGCTGAAAAGTGCAGGAGGTGGAAACTGCTGACATTTGTTGAAAAGCATTAAATTGGCCAATCAACCTGTTTGAAATTTTAGGATTTAAAATGCACAACCTTTGTCTATTTGGAGGTTAGAGGTGGTCCGCAAATGGTGTGTTTTTTACCTCCCAACTTTTCTCAAAGGACCACTAGGTTAGAGTTAGATGGACAGTGAAGGGGTAAAAAAGCACAAGTCTCAAAAGCTAGTCAATAACAATGAAACAGAAGTTAACACAGCCACCCACCTAGCCCATTGAGCTCTGAATTCAGTCTCTTTCTGTGAAGGAGAAGAGATGAGAGAGTAAACACAAACAGCATAAAAGAAACACCCGGACTCGGACTCGTATTTCTGCTCCCACCCCCTGGCATAGGGCAGAATGGCAAACCAGGAGGATGACCAGGTAAGTCCTGGGCCAGATAAAAGCACAGTATCATGAGTTTCTAGATCAGTTACAACTGCCTTGTGGTATTATGAACCAGACATGCAATAGGTCTTTTTTATTTCTTTTAACAAACAGACACTATTTGATTAGTAGCCCCATGGGATGGAGAACTAGTTTTTATTTGTAGGACATCAAAAGAATAGGACTTATCAGGTGATCTGGGAACTGAAAACAGGTCTTTGGTTAAAAAAATAAATAAAGGCTCCATTTTATTAATGACAATGTTGCCAGCAGCCCAACCAGAACCCCACCTGGGCTTTCATTCAGCTGACAAGATGCCAGTCTGCACTCTCATGAACACAGCTATACCAGAAGAGCTTGGGAAGATTAGTTCTTATTTGTTTTGTTCTGTTAGTTGTATATAGCCCCTCTCTAACCTGAGCCCATTTCCCCTGATTTCAGTCCACCTTTTCTCTTTTAATTTTGAAAATGATGAAGCAGACAAAACCCTCTCCTAAAATAAAGCTCATGTATTCCTATTTTTAATGATTCCCATTCTTGGCATCTTGGATTTGGCAAGGACCCCCAAGTTTCTGAAAGGGATTTGTAAATCCACGTACACCCAAATATCAACTACACACTTTACACATATGTATGACTTTCCAAGGATGTGATGGAGGAGACCAGTTTACCTCCTGAGTTCAGAGCTGTCTTCCCAACCTTTCTGCCTAGGATGTGCAGCCATGTGGCTGGGTTCATGTCGGGGGATAAAAGGCATTGCAATCCTACTGGAGATCTGAGTCTGGTCAGGAATGCAAAAAATGGATGTGGGCAGGAGTGATGCATTCCACTCCCAAGATTACCCCAAGAAAACCTCCCATGCAATTCTCAACATTCTCCTCCACCCCTCCCATCCAGACACAGACATCAAGGTGACCTTGGAAGCCATGCATTATGGACAGTAAGTCCCCATCAACTGTGTCCCTGAATGGCTGCTTGGAACAGAACCCCTGCCTCCACTTCAGCCCTGCCAATTGGACTCATATATGAATAAGAAACAAACTATTTTATCAAAACACTGGTATTTCAGGATTTCATTGTTATAGGAACAGCAGTTTCCTTACCTAATGCATGTTATAGCAGCTAGCATTTCCTATACCTCCCATATGTATATATATATAAAGCTGTTGTGAAGAGCAATGTGTAATTCATTTTAATGTATTTTTTAAATTTTGATCAGAACACAACATAAATGCATAGATATATTTAAAAAAGCAAGACCAAGTTCAGAGCAGTTTTGTTTCATTGTGTATTTTCACAAAACATTTCATTAATTCTTTTTTCATTCTACACACTGAGCTAAGAGTGATATACACAGAAGAAAGTCAGTCAGTCTCTGACCTCAAGTTTACAGATATATTGGGATGGCAGACATATAATAAAAATACAAATCAATGTATCATTACAGCACTGTGAGAGAATAACAGCAAAGATCTAATATAGACTGGAACAGGGGAGTCGGAAGACAGGTTCTTCTAGAGCAGTGATATCTAAGGTGGAGAACAGATGTGTGAGCAGAAACTAATTAATTAAAACTAAAGAAATAGCCCTTCAGCAAAGAGAATAACTTGCGCAAAGGATTCTAAAGTAGGAACAAGTTTGATGCCCTTGAAGAATTGAAAGGAAGCCAGTGGGGCTAGACAGGAGTGAGCCAGGGGAGGTGGGGTGGGAAGGGGGAGGGAAGGGGAGTTCAGCAGGCATGGATTATGCCAGGTTTGAAGACCAGTAAGAATCAGCAATCTTAGTCTAAAGCATACACTCTCAGCCAAAGTTGATAATGCCCCCTGAGGGGGTGAAAAATTGGTTTCTGGGAGTGGGAGAGGAAAGGACTTAGAGAATAAAATGGAATGAGGTTCTTCAAAGAGCCACAGCACATGTAAACAGATCTGTCTGCCATGACCTTTAGAGGAAAAATAACGTGCTAGGCATACATTGTCACCTGGCTGAGAAAATTGTTAAGATCTGCAGGTTACATCCAAGACAAAACACCAGAATCCACCGGCTCTGTTGATTCAGTTGAACTTGCAGGAGGAGAGTGGAGCATGCCTCAGCTTTTATTGTAACCAATGGCAGAAGATCCCCAAAGTAAGCCGATTAGTTCAACATTTAAATAACTGTTTCCTGTCTCTTGCAAATGGTAAACTAGAAGTCTGTAGAGGAAGAGGTTGCCTCTCTTTTGCATAGGAAAAGCAGCACTTAATTTTAAAATACCAATGTTCACAGCAACATTATTCACAATGGCCAAAAGGTGGAAGCAACCCAAGTGTTCATCAACAGTTGTCCAGAAAGACAAAATATGGTAAATACACACAATGGAGTATTATCCAGCCTTAAAAATGAAAGCAAGTCTGCCACAGGGTACGACATGGATGAAACTTGCGGACATTATGCCAAAAGAAATAAATCACAGAACGATAAATACCATATAATGCCACTTATATGAGGTAACTAGAATGGTTAAATTCACAGAGACAGAAAACAGAATGGTATTGCTGGGATTGTGGTGGTGGGGAATAGGAAGTCATTATTTAACAGGTACAGAGTTTCAGTTTTGCAAGATGAAAGAGTTCTCTGTACAGTGGTTACATATGATGCAAATGGACTTAATACAACTATACTTCACATTTAACCATTCAGATGGCAAATTTTATTATATTTAACAATTATAATTTTTTAATTTGAGAAGTCAAAGTTAATTCTAAGTGGCTTTACAGTAATGTCAAAGACCCTCTGTTCACATATATACACACAAGCAGAAAACTTAAAAGATCTAGGCCACATCTTGGAAGTCTGAAAGTTTAACAAAACTAACCAGGTTGAAACAAAAGCAAGAAAAAGAATATTCTGGATTCATGATAACATTAGGTTATACTTTCAACTCTCTTGAATTCGATTTGGCCAATAAAACGTGAGCAGACACAATCATCTGTCACTGGGTGGAAGCATTTAATTGTCAGAGCAAAGCAGAGCAGAATCCGCCCTTCTCTGCCCTGACAGCTATGTAAGCGCAAGACAGAGCTGCACTCAGCATGGATTCCTCAGCACACACAATGGGCCATGCCATCCTGACAACCCGCATGAGACGCACGGCTTAGATGTGTTAAGCCACTATGGTTTGGGGGTTGTTTGTTACCACAGCCTCATCTAACCCATCCTGACTAATGGAGAGTTAAAAAAATAAAAAAGGAATATGGGAATTTGAATTTCAGTTTTATCAATAGATAATCTTTAATGGCAAAAATCTTTTGTTTCACTGCAACTGATTTCTGAAAGAAAATTCACAATGATCATTCTTCATTAAGTGTACCAGATATTAGCAGGAAAGGAAACATCTTTCGTCCATGTGTAGAACGACTTCACAGACTGTGCATGACTCAGCGGAGCGCACGCGCCTGTTTTGTTTGGCCGGACTGTGATAGAGACGTGGGGGCATCCTAAAGAACAGGCGCATGACACAGTTCCTCCCTCCCCTCCAAGAAAGTAGCAACAGTTGCTACATCACACTTGGGTAGAGAAGGTGTTCAGCAGCACGTCCTCTCCCTTTCAACAAGTGTCAAGTTCCTGAATGCTTTGGACAGTTTTCTAAATAAGTATCTGTTAATCTTCCAGGGGCATGTGACTCAAGGAGAAAATACACAGAAGCCAGTTTCCAGCAGGTTATGTAGGGGGATGGGGGTGTGTGTGTGGAAGAGCAGAGTGATTTTCCCTTCCCTCCATCCCCCGATCATTCTTCAGCTGCAGGCTAAGTGACTGGGAGCTGAGGCTATTCCCAAACATCTGAAAACCATTTATAAAAAAACGGAGGTTACTACAAATAAAGACACTTTGAGCTGGCGGTTCATATCTTTAGTTCATGATGTAACGAGACACTAAAATAATAGTGTATGCTCTGGGGGGAAAAAAGTCACTGAGCTGAGTTCTGAAATGCGTGGTCCACTCCCATCTCTCTCACTAACAGACTGCGACATGTCACTCAACTTCCTCAGACCTTACTTCTCTCCTCCATAAATAAGACAGACCAGAACAGCATTTCCTGAAGTGTGGTCTTTGGTCAAGCTGCATCTGAATCCTCTATGGCAGGGGTCCCCAAATTCTGGGACTAAAGCCTGACGATCTGAGGCAGAGTTGATGTAATAATAACAGAGATAAAGCGCACAACAGATGAAATGTGCTTCCATCATCTTGAAACTATCCCGCCCCTCCCCCGGCCCCTGAAAACATCGTCTTCCACGAAACTGGTCCCCGATGCCGAAAAGGTTGGAGACTGCTGCTCTATGGGTATGTGGTGAGGGGAAAGGGGTATCTGTACCAAAGACATATTCCTCAGACGCATCTTTTTCTATGGAATCCAAATCTCCAAGAGTGAGACCCAGGAAGTGGTTTTTCAAAACTTCTCAGTTCCTAATCCCAAGTGTGTGTTCAGTAGCTTCAGTGACTCTTTGCAACCCTTCGGACTATAGCCCATCAGGCTCCTCCGTCCATGAGATTCTCTAGGTAAAGATACTGGAGTGGGTGGGTTGTTTTGCCCTCCTCCAGGGGATCGTCCCAACCCAGGGATCAAACTTGTGTCTGTTGCAGCTCCTGCACTGTAGGCAGACACTTTACACACGCGCGCGCGTGTGTGTGTATAAATGAATAACTTTGCTGTATACCTGAAATTAACACTACACTGTAAAGTAATTATACTGCAAATTTTTTGTAAAGTTTCTCAGCTTCTAGTTGTACAGCTTAAATCTTTGGGTGATCTTTGGAACTGTGAAGACCAAACTGACTTATGCACAATGAAGTTTCTAAACCAAGAGACTAATGAATCTCTAAAGCTCCTTCTGGTTTTATAATTCTATAGACATGAGTAGAAATGAAAAGAAATATGTAGCTCCTGCACCACCCACTTATCCCCTCCAAATAAAAAGAAAAAATGCTTAATTCTCTACATAGAGATCATCCTTGTATAAAATAAAATATTAAAACTGATATAGTATTACATACTAACCATTCAGAACTACTTCCCCATTCATTTTGCCTCGTCTCCCTTCCTTACCACAAAAAGGCCTGAGCCTCAATCGCACCTTAGAGAATAAATTTTAATACCACATATGATATTTTAAGGCCAGATCTTTACATCATGTTAACTCCATGTTCTCTCATAAAACTGTTTCCAAACATGAACATCAAAATTTGTAAAACAATAAAATATTTCTGTGCTGTATCTGAGCAAATAGGTTAGACTATTTATTTAAGTGAAGAATGTGAAATACAGTTCTTGAAAGGCTGAAAACTAAAATAAAAAAAATGAAAATGGAGAGAGTACCTATTACTGTGTTTGGCAACTAAGAGGCAGTCAGTTAGCATGGATTCTCTTCCCTGGAAAAAGTCCAACTCTCTAGTTGCAGAGATGGTCAGTAAACCAAGAAGTAGAAGCTCAGTCTTAGGAACTCAAACCTAATGTCTTTTTTCTAATACTGACCAAAGTTTTAGTTATGCTGGGAAACAAAACATATGAGTCACTGAAAAGTGAGCATAATAACCAGAACGATCTTTAATGGGATTTGGAAATGGATCAAGACAGGAAAATAGAAATAATGAAAGAGAATAAATAGTGCTAACTTCCAGTTAAACATGGCAGGTTGAACACTATTTTTTCCCCATTCTCTCCCAAATGTCTGCTAAAATAACAGTAAATAAATAAAAATGACAAGAGAACTGGAAAGGACACAACAGCAGACAAAAGATGCCAATAAATTTTTGTAATATGGAAAGCTGGTGGAGAAATTCTAACTAACTTAACAGAACTGCGCCTGCAACAGGATATAATGATGGGAAGCAAGACCACTTGGCCTGTAAAAGCTCAGAAAGGCTTCAGACATGGAGGTACCCCATGCTGCCAAAGATGGGACTGAAGTTTTGGCTACAGCTAGAAAGAGTGTGTTTAATGTTATCAAACAAAGACTGCTGAACAGTAAAACTGAGAAAATCACGAAGTATAACAAAAAGATAACAATAAATACAGTAGATTTTAAGAGATATATATGGTCGATCCAAGAGGCTTAATAATTGAATAAAGGAATTAAAAAAAAAAGCAAACACATACAAGGCTAGCAAGAAAATTATCAAAGACATATGAAAATAAATATTTCCCAATCTGAAGGATGCAGATCTACTGAAGATCCATGAAGACCCTAGCATGCTGAATTCAAATAATCTACACCAAAGCACAGCATCTTGAAACTGTGGTTCAGAGGTTGGCATGTAATGACCTGTGGTCCAAATCTGGTGCACCACCCATCTTTGTAAACAGTTTATTGCAATTGTTTACTTGGAACAACCCGGTTCACTCATTTCTGTATTGTCTATCACTGCTTTCCTGATAGGGCTTCCCAGGTGGCACTAGGGGTAAAGAATCTGCCCCTCAGTGCAGGAGACATAAGAGACCCAGGTTTAATCCCTGGGTTGGGAAGATCCCCTGGAGGAGGGCATGGCAACCCACTCCAGTATTCTTGCCTGGAGAATCCCATGGACAGAGGAGCCTGGCGGGCTACAGTCCACAGGGTCACAAAAAGTCAGACACAGCTGAATCGACTTAGCACATACACAGGCTTTCCTGCTGTAATGGGCAGAGCTTAGTGGTTGTGGCAGAGAGTGTAGAGTATACAAAGCCTAAATTATTTTCCCAAGGGAAATGAAACTTTTGTCTGCACAAAATCTTGCACATGGGTATTTACAGTAGCAACATTCGTAAGACCCCAAAGGTGGAACCCAAATGTCCATCTGGAGACAAATGGATATGCTAATATTATATATCCATATGGTGAAATATTATTCAGTTACAAAAGGAATGAAATATTGATACATGCTGTAACTTGGAAGAACCTTGAAAACATGCTAAGAAAGAAGCCAGTCCTCCAAATTCACATATTACATGACTCCATTATATAACTGTAGTCAGACAAAAATCCAGAGTAGGGAAACCTAAGAGGAAGAAAATATATTGTAGTTATTTGGGATTGGTGAGTGGTGGAGGGGACGGGTAAGTTAAAGAGTTTATTGGTTTTTTTTTTTGAGGTGACAAAAATTTCTAAAATTGACTATGTGACAGTACACATATCTGTGAACATAATAAAAATTACTGAATTAAACACTTTAAAGGGGTGAATTGTATAATATGTGCATTATATCTCAAAGCTGTTTTAAGGGAAATATACAAGAAAAATTAATAATATACTATTTGGCACACTGTAATTATTAAAAAAAATTAATACTGACCACTGGGTCTTTAAAATGTGATAAAATATTATGAAAGAATAATAAAAGGAGAATGGGAAAGAGAATGAGGAAATCATACCATAATGAAAATTTAATAGAATATAATAAATAACATTAAGGAAAGCTACAATAACAACAAAGGCACTATATTAAAAACACAAAGAATTAGAACAGTTATCTAATAATAATATAACCAAACACAAAGTTGATTTCAGGACACAGACTATTACCATGGATAGATAAGGTAATTTTTAATCATGACAGGTCAAATTTGCCCAAAAGACAACAATTCTAAATGCTTATATAACAGAGATTCAGAACAAATAAAGCAAAAACTGATAGAACTACAAGAAGACATCAACAGACAAACCCACAATGGTAGTTGGAGACTGTGATTACTATAAGTATATGAGTAAAGATGTAGAATATTTTAATATTACTCTCAACCAACTTGACCTAAATGACATTTATAGAGTATTCCATCCAACAACAACTAGGCCAATCAGGAAAATTTAGAAGAAACATAGCTGTAGGAAGTTTAATTTTTTTTCAAATACACATAGACCATTTACCAAGACAGACTATATTCGGGGCCATAAAACAAGTGTCAATTAACTTAAAAAGATTCAAGTTATATAAAGTGTGTTCTCTGAGCACACTGGAATTAAATTAAAAGTAAATAATCCAAGTATATCTGGAAAATCTCCAAATATTTAGAAACTAAATAATTCATTTCAAAATACCCATGGGTCAAAGAGGAAATCAAAGGGAAATATTTTGAAGTGAAGAAAAATGAAAATACATTTATGATATGCCACTAAAACAGCACTGAAGAAAAACTTTTATTACTAGAAATATTTTTTGGGAAACAAAAATAAAGGTCTTATATTAATGACCTCAGCATTACCTTGATACCATAAGAAACCAGAAAAATAAGAACTTACGAAATGCAAAATAGCAGAAGACAGAAAACGTGTCATTTTTAGTGTAAAAATCTTACATATTTCTTTTTTCTATTAAGAAAACACAACAATGAAGGAAATCTATGAAATCAAAGCTGGTTCTTCAAGACCTATAAAATTTTTAAGCCACTAAGCAGATTGATACCCAAGAATTCTTGCCTGAGAAATCCCATGGACAGAAGAACCTGGTGGGCTACAGTCCATGGAGTCAAAAAGAGTCAGACAGAACTTATTAACTAAACCACCACCACTTTCAAGCAGACTGATAAAGAATAAATATATAACCAGTATCAGGAATGAAAGAAGTGACACAACTCCACGTGCTAATGTTAAAAACATAATAAAGGAGCATCATGAACTACTTTATGCCATAAACTCAACAACTGAAATGAAGTAGACAAATTCATGAAAGATACAAACTACCAAATCTAACTCAAGATGGAATATTAATTGATAACATGAATGGCCCTATATCTACTTAAGAATTTAAATTTGAAGTTAAAAATCTTCACACTAAGCCAACTCTAAGTCCAGAGAGTTTCTCTGGTGAATTCTACAGAATAATTAAGGAAGAAACCACACACAATTTCTTTCAGAACATTAAAAAGAAAAGAGTATTTTAACCCTGATACTAAAAACAGACAATAACATTGCAAGAAAATAAAACTACTAAACAATATTCTACATGGACATAAATGCAAAAGTTCTAATCAAAATTTGGGAAATCAAACCCAACAACATAGAGAAAGGGTAATATACTGTCACCACATCAAGCTTATCCCAGGAGTGCAAAACGCGTTAACATTCAAAAATCAATTGATATAATTCACTACATTAATAAACTAAAAAGGAAAAGTCATATAAAATATATACAGAAAAAGCTTGACAGAAATCCAACATTCACCTCTGATTTAAAGGAAAAAAAACCTCTCAGTAAACAAAGAACAAGATGAACTCTGATAAAAGACACTTTCTAAAAAACCTACATGTAACATTATACTTAATGGTGAAATATTAAATTATTGTTCCTGAAGATTGGGAGTAAGCAAGGTTATCTGTTCATACCACTTCTATTCAACTGCAAACTGGAGGTGCTAGCCAATGTTATTAAACAGGAAAACAAAATGAAGGACATTCAAACTGGGAGAGAATAACTATCTTTATTTGCATATGACATGATCATATGTGTAGAAAATCTGATTGAATATACCAAAAAACTGCTACAACCACTATGTGAAGTTTCAGAAGATAAAAACAATACACAAAAATCAATTTTTTATTAAAACTTGTTAGTTTTTATTAACAAGGAAAAATCAGAAACAAAATTTTTTTAAAGTGCTATTTAAAAGAGCATCAAAAATACGAAATATGTCAGATTTTTACACTAAAAATGACCATATATTTCTTAGAGAAATAGAGATCTAAATAGGTAGAGGTTTATCGTGCTCAAGAATCATGAAACTCAACATTGTTAACAGACTATGTCATTCAAGATAGATCTATAGATTAAAACACTCCCAATCAAATCCTTGCATGCATTAAAAAAAAAAAGTGGGTAAACTCGCTCTAAAATTTATACAGGATAGCCAAATCAACATCCTTGAAAATGCAGGACAAAGTCAGAGAAATTACACTTCCTCAGTTCAAAACTTACTGTGAAGCTACAGTATTTAAGACCCTGGGGTACTAGCATAGCAACAGAAATACAGTTCACCAGAACAGAATAAAGAATCTAAAAAATAGTCCCATGCACATAGACAATTGATTTTTAACAAAGATGCAAAGGCAATTCGGTGGAAAAAGGATAGTCTAGTTAAAAAATCTTGCTTAAAACAATTGAAAATCCATGGGTGAAAAAATGAACTTTGACCCATATCTTGCACCACATACAAAATTAATTCAAAATTGCACATAAACTAAATGTGAGACATAAAAATTTTTAAGGAGAAAACCTGTGTGATCTTGTGATCTTATTTCTTAACAGCAAAACCACAGTTTACCAATAAACAATAAATTTAACTTCATCAAAATTAAAAACGTCTGTCCATCAATATACCATATCAAGAAAATGAAAAGACAAGCCACAGCCTGGGAGAAATTTGCAAATGATACATCTGATAAAGGAGTTACAGCCAGAATACATAAAGAATTGTCATAACAGGAGAAGAACACCCAATGAGAAATAGACAAAATATCTGAATATACATTTTGCCAAAAACGTCACATACATTCTAAATAAATCCAAGAAAAAAAATGCACTACGTCATCAATCATTAGGGAACTGCTCATTAGAACCCAGAACAAGCTACTAGTAAACCGATTTACAGGAGAAGACAATGGCAACCCATTCCAGTACTCTTGCCTGGAAGATCCCTTGGACGGAGGAGCCTGGTGGGCTGTAGTCCATGGGGTCGCTAAGAGTTGGATACAACTGAGCGACTTCCCTTTCACTTTTCACTTTCATGCACTGGAGAAGGAAATGGCAACCCACTCCAATATTCTTGCCTGGAGAACCCCAGGGACGGGGGAGCCTGGTGGGCTGCCGTCTATGGGGTTGCACAGAGTCGGACAGACTGAAGTGACTTAGCAGCAGCAGCATACCCATTTACATGGCTAAAGTCAAAGCCTGACCTCAGCAGCTGCTGCAAGGATGCAGAGGAATGGCATATTGCAAACTTCTGAAAAACTGGCAATCTCTTAAAAAGTTAAACATATACCTACCAATGATTGTCATCTCACTTTGAAACAAAAACTACATGTTCATGAAAGACATATAAACATATCTTTATAGCACCTTTCTTTGTAAAGCCAAAAACTGGAAACACACAGTCCATAAATAGGTGAATGCGGATGAATAACAAAGTATAATATTTCCACAAAATGTAACACTACTTAGAAACAGAAAGAAATGAATTATTGGGAACATGCTACTGCATGGATCATCTCAGAAAAAAAAAAAAACAAAAAAAACTATGCAGAGTGGTAGGGACAAAAAAGACCAGCTCATGAAAAAGGAGGGGGGAATGATAATCTACTCTGATTTTATGTAAATGAAATAATGAGAAAATGCAAACTATAATGACAGAAAGTAGATCACCATTTGCATGGTGATTTAGGGTGTGAGGAAGGGTGGCAGGAAAGGATTACCAAGGGTAATGAGGAAACTGAAGTGATGGTGTCACAAGTGTATGTGTATATATGTCAAAACTTATTAAACTGTATAGTTTAAATATGTGCAACTTACTGTATGTCAAATATAACTCAAAATACTATAAAACAAATAAAGAAGAAAAAAATGTTGCCTTTGGGTCATGGGATCTGACGTTAGGAGAAAGATTAGGGAAAAAACAGGGCAAGAAGTTGCTATATTTCTTTGTAAGTCCTTAGTAATATTCTTTAACCATGCAAAATTATTATCAAAATAAAAATAATAAAACAAGAGCAAGAACATATAAGAGAATAAGAGAGACAAGAAACTGTTTCCTTCAAGGTCTTTAGTTGAAAGTCAGGTGCCGGCAAACACACAAATTCTTTCCAACCATCCTGTTTTTAACCTCATTACCAAATTCCTAACAAGGGTAGGATTTAGAATACCACAGTAAGTCAAAATATTCAATGTTAATATTTGAATAAGCTATCACTGGCATGCCACCATAAGAACACGAATTGCCACTGACATTTTTAAGCAGTAGTAATGGATTTGTGCTGATCTAGCCACAATCCTCTCCAACAACCTTGTTTATTTTTACAGCGGATTGCTACAGATGGCTTGTAGAAATCATTAAGTTGTTGGTAACCTCTAGTGGTTAAAACAGTTAATTTTGTACTTCCTTACCTGGGAGCAGTTTGGGCAATGGGATGAATTTGAGTTCAGCTGATGAAGTGAAATTGATATCAGTAAAATAATCAGTTTCTTAAGAACCCAAAGAGTGAGCTACCTTGCAGTTGCACAGGGAAAGAATAGCAAGTTAGGAGGGTAATTCAATCAGAACCAAAGAGGAGTAACCCCTGAAAGGAGAAATTCAGTGAGAAGACAGGAGAAATGCTGAGATTTCTGAATAATTTTTATTTGCATTAAAATTGTTCTTTGGACTTTGATAATACAAGTTACATGTAATTCGGTTTAGGGAGCCAGAACCTCTTAAACAAAGAGCCTCCTTTAACTATGGGTGCAATATATACAAGAGTTTTGGTAGTCATGCCTTCATGTACTGAGTGCTCTGAAGAAAAAAACATTTAAAGAATGTATAATATAAATTCCAGTGTTCCAATCCTTTGGCACTGGCTATTGGTTTGATTTCTTCTTGATTTGATACTAACTATCCTCAAGTTTCCAGTCTGTTAAATTCACTGATAAGGTATAAAATTCATGTAGCTAAAAAAAAAGTGTTAAATTGTGTTGCAAGATCAGCTGCTTCTGACCAACACCTAAGTATTAATATATCTAAAGTGTACCGCATTCAACAAGAATACAGAACCACTTTAAACCCTCTGCTATCCCTTCCCTGACAAGTTTAGTCAGGCTTCTCACATGTGGATAGCAGCTCTGCCAAGTGGAACAAGAAAAAGTCATTTGAAATTAAACAATAAACCACTTCCAACACACACACACTCACACACACACACACACACGGCTCAAATCTGCTTTCATCATCTTCACCCAGAAGAAACTTGGTTGAGAAGAAAAGCAAGGAGGAACAGGTGTGTAACACTGGGAAAATCAGTTTGTCTTGAATGTCAAGAGGGCACCAAACAACTTGAAATAGGTCTAAACAAGTCCAGTGTTTTAAAATACATATATATATGTGTGTGAATATATATATATATATATATAAAATAGGCAGCCTGTTGAAGTATATTTTTCAAAACCACCACCAACAAATACACAAGCCTAAGAAACTACTTCATGCATCTTTGCATACTTTAGCATCTTTGCTGATTTCAAATATTACCAGATAGTTTACCAAAATATCAAGGATAAGGCAGGATTTCTACCCTTATGATTATTTTAAAGTAAGACACAAGGCATTCAGTCTTGAATTGGGTTAGATGCCAACCTGCTTGGTGTTGCTAGAGCTAGCAGTTCCTTCTAGAACATAGGCCAACACCCTCATTTTACAGATAAAGAAATAGAAGGTTAAGGGCCTTGACTAAAATGACACAACTAGTTAGGGACAGAGCCAGGGCCTGGAAGCTGCGTGTTAACCCTCTCTCCCCTAGCATGTCTATTAGGCCCTCTTTACAGTTCTCCCTTGAGTTTCCTTTTGGGCTGATGACTGTATTAGAACAGGTCACTGTAAAGCAGGTCATTTTGACACCATGGTTTTCAACCCAGCTGGTTGAAATCACCTGGGAGCTTTATAAGCCCCAGTGTTCCAGCTCATCATCATATAGCCCTCAAGGACGCTGATGCAATTCAGCTGGGGTGGGAGCCTGGCCCCAGGAGTATCTAGAGCTCTCATAGGCAACCCTAACATGCAATCACCTCTGAGAATGTCTGCTGATGGGGCAAGGCATTTTGGGAATAAAACTGGCTCATAATTAAGACAAGGTTTGAAGGGTTTTTCTGGGCTCCAATCTAAGCAGGTGTTCCCTGTTGAAAATCTCTATCACTTCTTAGCCTAGTCTCTGCCTGTCAGATTCCATTGGGCTCTGGGCCCTTCTTAGTCCTCATTCTTGGTCCTCGCTCATCCTCTAAAAGTGCACCAATGCAATCAAAACGATCATTAAAATAGAAATCTGAAAACAAGTTTCAGAAACTGTTAACTAAAAGCGAAGGAAGGAAATCCCCCGATTTGGACAAGTCTCCATAAGCAAAACAGAGGAAAGGGAGGCTATCTGGCGATAATTCCGGCCAAGAGTACTTGGGCATTTTCCCAGAATTACCCAAGTAATCCTGTGAAAAGCAAATCTATGTAGGCTAAATTATGTACAAACTGCCTAAATCATGAGTTTTAATCAAAAGTTACCTGACTGGAAATCGTGAAAGCCAAGGACACCACACTCATCACGGAGTATGAATGACCCCCGCCCCCTTCCCCAAAGCAGCTCTCTCCAGGGTCTTTGCTGTAATAAACCAGAGCCAAGCCAACTGTAAATTAGACACCCTTCCAGGGCCCTTCCGCTCTGCCTCGGGGCCAGAGTCCACCCAGTCAAGATAACTCAGTTTCTACAACCCATCTGGCTTGGGAGAAAACTCTGAGAGTCTCTAAAGGGGGCGTGGTGAGGGCGAGTCCTCCTGCACCAGCCACCACGACCACCTATTCACTGCAGAGCATCATGGAGGCAACCTGGTCTGCCATCTGCACACCTTACAACCGCCCCGGACTCCACCGGACGCGGGTGGCCCTAAGGTGACAATGTCAGAAGTTTAGTGGGACCGAAGAAGGACAGAAATGAGGAGTGTCCCAGCGTCCGAGCCCTCCCAGAGCCGCCTCAGCCTCCGCCAGGAAAGAGAGAAGGGGTTCCCTGAAGGACTGACTGTCCAGAGGGTGACGGGGTTGCGGGATCCCTGGGACAGGGCCGCACCCAGGCTCAGGCGCCACCTCTTCGCCTCGACTCTGCCCAGCTGGAGGCAGGACCAGGGCGTGGCGGGAAGCCGGGACGCGGCCCCAGGAGGCTGGGCAGAGACTCAGCTCAGGGGCTGATGCCGCCAGCTCCGGGATTGCCGCGTGGGGCCGCCTTAGCCCCAACCCCGCGCCACCTGTCCCAGCTCGGGTGGCAGTGCAACCCTAGGACAGTCCCTGGCCAGAGAGAGCGCGTCCCAAGCTATTCAGCACTTCCCGCAGTAGCACAGCCTAAGAGAAAGTTACCAGGAGGGGGAGGGGACACAAGACGCGCAAACTGCCCTACCTGTCCGGCGAGGCAGAGCAGGCACCAGGTGCCTCCCAGGATGCGGGCCAGGAGCCCCGAGCGCTGGGGCGCAGCCAGCCGGGCCATGGTCCCCCAACGTGGAGGGAGGGAAGTCCTGGACCAGACCCCACCCTGCAAGCGGTAGCCGCGTCCCGCGTGGGCTGCGAGGCTCCGCGTCTGCGGGCTGACGCGGGATGTGAGCCTGCGGGCCAGGGCTGAGCCGGGGCGGCCGCGCGTGCTCCGAGCCTCCCTGCGGCCGTGGAGCCGGCGGCTTTGAATGGGAGCGCGTGCGCTGGGGGTGGGGGCGTTATTTGTGAATGTGCTGCTTGTCTTGGCTCCGGATGGTTCGCGCTCCCCCTCCCCCCCCAGCACCCCCTCCGGCTCCTGCTCCTCCCCTCCTGTGTCAGCCCAACGAAGGCGGGGAGCGCAGACACCCAGCCGCCCCGGCAGCGACCGCTGTGCGCGTTTCGGGAAACCCGAGCGGAGCTAGGCGCTGGTTCTATTTATTTATTCTTTTTAAAGGCGGGAGAAGTCTTGCGTGGCACACCTTGCTCATGTTGAGAATGCCTCCCTGCCTGTCCTGGGTGCTTGCGGGATGAGAAGCGAAGGCTTTCCCCGGATGCTGGCGCTTTCCCGGGAACTAGTCCGGAGAGCCAGTACGCCTTGCCTGGAGCTCGGCGCGCCTCAACAGCCCTGGGAACCACGCAAGACCGTCAGGAAGTGGGGAAGAGTTTGTGTTTGGAGTGGCGGGGGGTGAATTTCTTAATCTCATGACCCCACACAATGGTTTAGGGAACCAAACTCTGGGCGCGCAGAGAGATTCTCCCGCGGAGTTAGTTTGTTTTGCATCGTGGGTGTGAGATCCCTGACACCTAAGTAGGGACACAGAGACCCAGGGTCCGGCATTACACATAGGCAGCCCAAGAAACGGGTTGAGTGAGAATGAATTTGCTCTCTTATCTTCTTGTGTGGATGGATTTCTGGGGGCAAGCCAGGACGCCCCCTTCTCCAGTGTGGGCAGCACTCTTAATTAGACTCGAGGTTTCCAAGATTTCTTACAACAAAAAACAAACGTCTTGCCCTTTTGAAGTTCTTTGCCACTAAGACCCAGGCTCATCTGTTCCTGAAAACCTGACGCTCCAGGGCCAGCCTCCCAAAGCATCTTTATAAGAAAGCAAGTCCTCCACCCTTCTTCTAACCATCTTCCAGGCCACTCCACCCCTCTCGAACCTTGGCAGTGAAGCTAGCAGAGGCGGAGGGCTGGCCCCACTTCAGTGAACTCCGTACGATAAGAGGATTCAGCCCAGTGCTGGTGAAATAACTTTTCTGAAGTTCCCACGTGTGCCCATTGGGATGAAACCAGCATAAGATGACGATGGGGCCATACTCCTCAGCAACTATTCATTCAGTCCACATATTCCAAAAGCTAAGCACTGTGCTTAAACATTGTAGCTCATCAGTGATCTGGAAGATTCTGATCAGAATAGGGGGATTTTGTTCTTATATATGGTAAAGGAGCTAGTTATGTGTATATTTGAGTTCCCAAGGTGCAAAATAAAAAAATAAGAAGTAGAAAAAAATATTTTCATTTGAGTTTAGAATCCCAGAAAGTTAGAGCTGGGAGGCCCAAATCGTTAGAAAAATTTTAAAAGGAATTTGGGGCCAGGTTTCAACTTGAATTGATAAAGAGGGAAGAGTAAGATTATATATATATATGTGTGTGTGTGTGTGTGTATACATATATATGTATATATATATATATATATATATATATATATATATATATATATATATAAGAACAAAGACCACAGAGACTGGAAATAGAAAAGTGTTCCCATGGGGTATTGAAATAACGGGCCTTGCTAGGCTTTTTGAGTCACAAAGTTGAACAGTAAAAGTCAAGACTCTGCTTGGTGGGGTGGTGGTCGTAAAATGTAGAGGTAGTGGATCTAAGGTAACAGGCTAGAAAATAAAGGGAAGTCATACTGGTGTGCCAAATGGCAGCAGTTGGCAACAGTAACTGAATTAAATCTTCAAATTGCCATCAGATAGGTGCAGATTATCCCAACTTGACGTTGAGAATCTGAAACTCAATGGCTGTGCTACCAGAATTGGAAGCAGACCCTGGAAGGTAATATAGTTCTGTTGAACTTCAGGATTAGAAGGGAATTCTAGCCAACTGGAATTAAAATTTAATTTCTAGCCAAATAGAAATTAAAAGATGCTTGATCCTTGGAAGAAAAGTTATGACCAATCTAGACAGCATATTAAAAAGCAGAGACATTACTTTGCCAACAAAGGCCCACCTAGTCAAAGCTATGGTTTTTCCAGTAGTCATGTATGAATGTGAGAGTTGGAATATAAAGAAAGCTGAGCACCAAAGAATTGATGCTTTTGAATTGTGGTGTTGAAGAAGACTCTTGAGAATCCCTTGGACAGCAAGGAGATCCAACTAGTCCATCCTAAAGGAAGTTAGTCCTGAATGTTCATTGGAAAAACTGATGCTGAAGTTGAACCTCCAATACTTTGGCCACTAGATGCAAAGAAATGACTCATTGGAAAAGACCCTGATGCTGGGAAAGATTGAAGATGGGAGGAGAAGGGGACAACAGAGGATGAGATGGCATCACCGACTGAATGGACATAAGTTTGAGTAAGCTTCAGGAATTAGTGATGGACAGGAAGGCCTGGCGTGCTGCAGTCCATGGGGTCACAGAGTTGGACACTACTGAGCAACTGAACTGAACTAGCCAACTAATTACCTAAACCCCAAAGAGCTTGGCCATCTAGTTCAACAGCCACATTTTTATTTTTAAACGGGTGAAGAGACTAAAGTGATTACCTGTAGCACATCCTCTGTTAGTTTGTTTGGTTATTGTCTTTCTCCCCTGTTAGAAAGAGTGAGGCTTTGCACAAGCCACCTAAGAGGCAGCTGAATTTATTCCTATCTTAATGTGGTGAGGGAGGAGTGAGCTTCTATTCCTTGAACAAGGAGGTAATGGAAGGATCAGGGATTTAAAGTTAAATAAGAAGGCTGTAAAGTATAGGGTGAAAAGGTGGTAGAAAGTCCAAAAGGAGGGAGACCAGCTAAGAAGATACTGCCTTAAACCAGCCATGAGATGATGAAGGCTTCCATTACTGGAGATGCCTTCCAGCTCCTGGAGAACAAAGTGTGTTCAGAAAGCCAGATAGAGAAGGAAAGCATTATTTGTTCTATATAACCTGAAAAGATGGTATATACACTTAGAGCATCTCCATACCAGAGGTCCAAGTCCAGATCCTTGAGACCAGACTCAAATGTTAACAGATAGGCTGTTTCTGTTGACTGTTCACTGCTCAAAAATCTTATAAGGGGAAGGGATAAGGAGTTTGGGATGGACATGTACACACTGCTATATTTGAAATGCATGAACAACAGGGACCTACTGTATGGCACATGGAACTCTGCTCAGTGTTATGTGGCAGCCTGGATGGGAGGGGAGTTGGAGGAAAATGGATACATGTACACATATGGCTAAATCCTTTCCCTGTTCACCTGAAACTATCACAAGTGTTTGTTAAGTCGGCTATACCCCGAAACAAAATAAAAAGTTTTTTAAAAATTTGTAGGTCCTTAGATTATTTTCCCAGAGAAGGCAATGGCAACCCACTCCAGTACTCTCGCCTGGAGAATCCCATGGATGGAGGAGCCTGGTAGGCTGCAGTCCATGGGGTCGCAAATAGTTAAACACGACTGAGCGACTTCACCTTCACTTTTCACTTTCATGCATTGGAGAAGGAAATGGCAACCCATTCCAGTGTTCTTGCCTGGAGAATCCCAGGGACAGTGAAGCCTGGTGGGCTGCCATCTATGAGGTCGCACAGAGTCGGACACAACTGAAGCAACTTAGCAGCAGCAGCAGCAGCAGATTATTTTCCAATCAATATACATTGATAGTTTAAGAAATAACTGAATGAAATGGAACAAAGTATTCTCAGTATCCACTGAAGATCAAGTTTCCTTGATACTGCATAAAACATAGGGAGGATGCTTTAAAACAGATGTTTTTCCTTAACAATGACCTCAGTGTAACACAGGAACTAAAAATGTCACATTCTTCAGGTACTAGAATACACATGGAGTATTAGAAGACTGCAGCCACCATTAATAGTTCTTCATCTCACTCCAGTCCCAGTCTTTCCAGAGCCTCTGCTCTGGGCCACAAGCCCTTTCATTGGAGGTTTGCAGCAGATGTGTTTTGGCATCAGAAGTCAGAGCTCTTAAAGAGTCATTTTATTGGAACGTTATTGGAATATTAGAATACTCAGTTCTGAGCTTGACTCCGATGTCAGGGCACTTCTACTCCACTGACTCCTCACTATGTCCTGATCCTTTCTTCAGCCCTCTCTTTTCTTCTGTCCCTTTTTATCCAGCATACATCCCCCCCACCCTACCCCTGGGGCCCATCATTTCAATAACACTCTTTCAATACCCTACATACCCTTGCTTCTTAGTCTTTTCTTCATATCTCAACTCAAAACAAACTCAGGGATCTGTTGTCTCAGTGCCTGCCCTCCAGGAGCCCATCACTGCAGGGGAAAGCCACAGGACAGAACAGATAAATGTTAGTTACCATAGCACCATCTTCACCCACCTCAAATGGACCCTCAACATTGCCCATCAGCCCTCCTGGTCCACTCACTCTTTTTATATTTCATTGCCTACAATGACTATTTCAAATGTTTCCCAAACCTTCAGTTTCTCCTTTATCTCCTCCCTTTCTACAGATAATTCAGAGCTCCAACTTTAGAGAAAACTGCATCAGTTGAAAGGGAACAACTTCCACTTTTACCTTTCCCGGCCAAATCTATGTATATCCGCAAGATTCTCATTTCCTCTCTTAGTGCATTCCCTCCCCAGGGCTCTGGGTCTAACCACTCCTTACCTTCAACTAGTGAGGAAACTCACTACAAATGTTCCCTCTTTTCTGCTGTATGTTCAGCAACCCCCTGTACACTCTCCAACTTTTCAGTACTCAAACCTGGTCCAGCCTCTACCATATATAAATAAAGAAAGAAACGAATTACTCCCCTTCAACTACCTGAGATCTTTGCTTCATAACCATACTTCTTGAGGGTTTCATTTATGCCCTTTCTTGTTTTCTCCCTATTGAATCATCAATCCATTCCAATCAGAACTTGCCACCATCAGTCTAGAAAAATGGAACCTGCTCCAGTCACCAGTTACTTTCATGCTGTCATGTCCAATGAACATTGATTGGGCCTCTATCCTACTTGTCCTTGTAAAACCACAGGAATGGTGGACTGTCTTGGCTGTTCCTCAGACATTGGTGTGCTGCTCCCAGGAATATAACTTTTGTTCTTTCTGTACCCTTCCCTCCCAATCTCCTTCTCCAGTGTAACTCATTGCAAGTCCCTCCCATATCTGGGTTGGATTCCTTAATTATATGTATTTGTGTAACTGCATGATTTTTCTTCATATAATTTATTCTGATTTATAACTGTACTTTTACTAATGTGATCAGTTGACCAAAATGTGTCTTTGCCTCTCCTATTAGGTGATAAATTCTAAGCAGTTCATCACTGTGATTCCAATGCTTGTCCAGTTCAAATGCTCCTAATACATCATGTCTGACAAATATTTTAATTTGTTGACTTAATTAATAGTTTATTTATTATTTAAGTTTCAATTTATTTATTATTTAAGTTTCAGCTGTCCTAGAAACTTAGCCATCAAGTGAGACATAAACAGAAAGTCCTTGAGGACAAACTTTTTATGCTATTAACCTTTATCCCAGAACCAATGTAAGTCCTGAAAACATAGCAGGTACTCAGCAAAAAAAGAAAGACTGGTTTACTAAGTGAATGGGCATGATCCACTAATGGAATGGACTGCCTCTTTATATAAATTCTTAGGTAAACTCCAAATAAAGATCCACAGGCCATATAATTCTTGAAGAGATAATAAAACATTCCAACAACGCTTCCTGCTTTTAAAAAATAAAATGAAATTTGGTACCAAGCCAGTTGTGTTCCTCATCATCACCTTGAAGTTTCCCCAATTAGGAGGAAACAGAAATAAAATAACATAAACAATATATATAGAATGTCCACCACAATACAAAAATTATATACTTTTTTATAATAAAAAGCATATGATAAAAAGAAATTCACTAAATACTTAGAAGCAGGAAGAATCAAGAGGCATACATTCTGTCACCTGCAGTTAAGAGTTATCTAAATTATTTCTTATTAGTATATCATGTACATTATAAAATATTCAGCAAGAAAGGAATTTTCTGATAACTGGCTCAAATCCTGATTCATTCCCCTCTTGGTCTTTAACTAGCTGGAAATGCTCTTCTTGTCAGGCTTTATTTGCCTCGGTAGACAAGCAAAACACAGAGCAAAGCTGTTCAGTCAAGCAAAATGTTCATTTTTGACAAGTTGAATGTCACACACTTGGTTCAAGGAAAATATACATACCTGAATTATACAGTTAGAAGTCTTCTCACTTGAGTGAAGCTGTTTCAACAATATTACAGTCCACAGAGACATGTGGCTTCAACTATTACAAACTGTTAAATTATGTGCATAATAAAAAAATGATAGGAAACATAAAGTAGTATGTTTATATCTCACAGAAATGACTCAAAACTATATTTCAAGAAAGTAAACACTGGAAACCAGCGGTTTTACTGACTCTGCCCCAATTTCATCTCTGTTCTAATTTTGTCTTTTATATGAACACAGATTTTTTTTTTAAATTTTGGTTTCTCTATTTCTGTGTTTTTAAATTATAGGCATAAAGATTCCCTGGAACTAGAGTTACATGAATTAACATTCAAATCGACATATTTAAGATTACTTCTGCTTCCTTCTAAGGGAAAAACGCAATGTCTCGTGAGGGTTATAACTTATCAGCAGACTTATCTTTCCATTCTATTACACTAAAGTTACTGGGGAGTGTTTGTGGTCCCAGCGATTTTCTGGCATCCATATGACTGCATTCATGATACTGTGTTGGTAATGCTCATACTTAATCTCTTGATGTTGGCTTGCAGGAGTCTCAAATATAAAATGTGACAGCATTTGTTTTTCTTACCACATAAAAAATGACATCACAAACTGTTAAGAGGTTAAACCATATATTATGGCTTCATTTCAGAGTCACCGTTTGCGTCATATGACTGCTCAACAGGGACTGAGTCTAACACACTTAACATTCCTGCATCTAATAACATATATAAGCTCCTCTGGGTGAGGCCCATTGGGTGTGGTTTTATCACACAGAAAATCTTATATAATAATAGCCTTTTCACAAAATTGTCATTCTTTCTTCATGTTGAGGGATTTGTCCAAATAATACAGCAAAGGACAACAGAGATTATAAAGAAACCTAGAAGTTGCATTTAGAAACACACATTTTCATTCCATTCATCTTCTCTGGAGAATTCAGATACTGTTTACCTGAACTTGGCAACAGTTTTTCTGTAAGTCTGCTAGTCTGTCAACAATAATATTCAGTTTCTGTTTTGTACCAGTCATTATGAAAATATGTAAAAGAAGTAAAATATGTGATCCTTGTTCTGTCAAAACTCATAATTAAAGTTTACAAAATACATTTATGAAAGAAATTTCCATCTCCCAAATATCTATTTTCCATTTTTTTCCTAAGCCCTTTGAAAGCATTGTATCCTATCACAGTCATTTTTGTATCCTTAACTCCTGTCACACAGCAGGCACTCAATAAACGTTTGATGAACAGCACTGAACACTTATTTTAATGCAAACCCCAACAGTGGGAACTGCAAGGACAAACCCTGATTCTGCATTTATGACTAGCTTCCCAAAGTCCCTGTCAGAGTATGTCAATGAGCAGAATCCTTATTTCTCTGAAGTCCTGACACAGCAGGCTTTGAGATGCAACTTCCATTATCATACAGAAAGTACCAGTGGTTAGTAAGCGTTGTGTTAGTCGCTCAGTCATGTCCAACTCTTTGCGACCCCATGGACTGTAACCTGCCAGGTTCCTCTGTCCAGGGAATTCTCCAGGAAAGAATACTGGGTAACCATTCACTTCTCCAGGGGATCTTCCTGACCCAGAGATAGAATCTGGGTCTCCTGCACTGCAGGCAGATTCTTTGCTATCTGAGACACCAGGGAAACCCCCAGTGGTTTAGTAGGTAGTTGTCAAGTCAGCTAACTCAACATTTTGTTATAGGAGTTTGTCCTATATATACAAGAATGCCTTTTTAAAAAATTCAAGCCATTTGTGTGTTTTGGTATGTTTTGCTTCATTGCAACATCATCCAGCATCTATCCACGTTCTCTCTGCTTCCATGCACACTGGGCATATGAGAAAGTTGGTAAATGAAATACAGTACTTATTTCAAACCCAGCATCTACAGTTCTTTGATGGTGTCACAAGACTTCCAAAATAAGTCCCAGGTGCTGGGTTTTTTTTTTTTTGTCTTACAAGAGCACCTCAGCAAACACAACAAAAGCAAAGTAATCTCACTGATGTACTAAGCAACATTCCACTTTTCAGTTGTTGCCTATGACTCAGTATCAAGAGTTTCTGCTTATTATAATCACCTTTTGTTTTTAACTTGAAATCAGTGTCTAAAGTAAAGGAAAATGGACCTCTTTCTTTTGAAGTAAGTTATCCTCATTTAACTAGAGGCATGTATAGAAGGCAGTATGTAAGTTATATACCTCCGTTTGGTTCATTCTGAAAGAAATACCAATGTATATGTGAACACAACCCCTTGAGTTTTGCTTTAAAAAAAAATCAGAAAAATCAAAATATAGCCTGTGGACAGCTCTGAAAAACAAAAAATCTCACAATGAGAATACACAAAAACAAAGAATTTTGTTTGCTTCTCACTAATGAATTACTAAATAATTTCTAGTAAAATAATTTCTCTTCGAATTGGAATAAAACAGGTGATATGAATTTGAAACCAATTGCTTCTTTTCACTCCCAGTTGTGTGTGTGTGTACTCACGTAGTTGTGTCTAACTCTTTGTGACCCCATAATTACTGACAGACACATTTCTACCTGTTCTGACTGCTCCAACAGTCTTACCTGTTGCTCTTCCTAGTCTAAGATGCAACGAACAAGGATCTCAGTATCCACTGGGAAGAATGTGAACAATAAAGTTTGAAGTACGGCTGATAGTTTATTCTGAACTGAATACACTGGCAAAGAAAGGCATTGGCAGGAAAATGAAATTCAGCCAAATCAAAGAGATTTTTGGCAATGATAAAACCAACATGTTTTAGAAGATACTGATCTTTGCTTGTAAGATTAAATGAGCTAAAGCTTGTGAAAGTGCTTTGTAAATTGTGAAGCACTATTAAAAACACTTTAAATCATTATTTAGTGGTACACTGCTATGTCCCAGAAGAATTTAAGCCAGCTTGTAAAGATACATGTTTAAAAAATATGTCAAGATATCTAATTAAAGGTAGGTGAGAACATTCACATTCTCAGGGGATGAGGGTCAGTGTGGGATTATTGGCATAGTTCAGGTTCTACTCTGTTTTTCAACACTGTTTAGTACTGTTACTTAGAGCATGAATTAACTTCATAATTAAATAAAATAATAAAGATATTTCCACTTGGAAAAAAAAAGATGAGAAAGAAAAACAAGGATATGGCCTTAAAATGGAACCAAGGATGAAGTTAATACAAATGCACATTCCGTAAAGAGCTATAGCCACAGTTTTGGCTCTCAACTTGCAAGCAGTCATGAAACCTGATAAATTACAGCGCCCATATGGGGAAAAAAGGAAAGAAATCAAACTAGCTACATAGACAAAGTACTACAGGCCTTGACAAAATTCAGAAAAGATTCAGAGTTCTTTTCATCCTGCCTCATCTAATTTTATCACATATGCCCTTGGGTTTTTCATCACATAGTTCTTAGTAGAACATGATACACTAATATACTTGATAGAGGCAATTATTGTTTGGATTCATAGTGTCTACTTCCTATAGCAAAATTTCTTGACCATGTTTTTTCCTCTTTAAATTGCATATTTAATCTTTTCAAAGACAAGACGTAAAGATGGGACACGGAGAAATTTAGAACAAAGTTTGGAGAAGGTAAGGTAAGTAAGAAATGCATGTTGTTACCTTGATCCACAGCAGCTAATGGAGGGAAGGTATAGGCCTCTTCCCAGGCCTCATCTGGGCTTTCCACAGCATTCAGCCTCAGGGGAGCCCACAGCTATCATGAATCAGGATCATGGGATGGGTAATAGTAACTGTTATAACAGAGAAAGGCTCACATCTTAATGGTACAACACTATAGCTGTTAAAGATGAATACATTAAAACTGGTCAATTAAATGGTGGCTGGAATATATGAAAAATCCCTTCAGGAAGTTAAGGGAATGCTCAAAAAAAATACATATTGTCATAAAAAGCAAGGAATACTGATTCCATTTGGAGCTGAGAATCAGAAGTGGTCCAAAATTGACAATGACCTAAGGAGAGTCTCCAAGAAACTTTAATTGACCTTCCTTCTCCCAGGACTAGGTTAGGCATCTCGCCAGGTGTTCCCACTCAACTCTCTCTCCTCCTCCTAAGCTGCCCCTATCGTGTGCGGATCCCACACACTCCTGTAATGGTCCTTTACTTCTCTGACCCCTAACTAGGCTGTATCTTCTCACCTTGCATCCCCAGCCAGTGCTCGGTACTGGCAGGTAGTACTGCTTATTTCTGAAGAAAGGGATGGAGGGGAGGAGAGGTGGAGAGAGAAGCACACGAACTCAGGAATTTGCTAAGCTTTGGAAGACAAAGACAAGCAGCAATCCTTTAGTTGTATAAAAAATTAAATGAACTAGAAAGTAAATCACAGAAATGTGATGAATCTAATTTTTAAATGCCTTTATGCTGGGGCGAAGCGGGTGGAAGGACAGACTAGATTTCATTTTTGCTTTGGAGCCTTTCTCTTCTCTGCTATTAGGTGAAAATAATGTTAACATCTAGGGAAGGAACACATTAGAAGTAAATTGCCCATTTTAATTGATTTAACTATAATACGTAAAAACTTTACTTTGGGAGTAAGTGCTATTTGTACTTGATTCCATCCTTTCAAAAGCATTAAAAAAAATAAATTTGTGGGCAAATATACAGAGCAAACAGCACCTTCTGAAATTCCTGTGCCTTGGATACTATTCCTTAGAGTACCTGAATGTATTCATCCAGGTACATGCACAAATTATGGTGTTGGCTGTGCAAACAAGGGCACTTTACTTTAGTCATTGATGGAGCCATGTTTGGAATCTTTTCAAAGTCTGCAACAGTCTTATCAGAGATTATAAAGCTCCTTACTGGCAAGTCATCTTAAGTGAATTCTAGACTTATTTGAGAAAATGAGGCTTATAGGGATACTTACAAAAGAGTAAAAGTTGTGAATTATTTCAGGAATTTGTTCATTTATGTAACATTGGCACTTTCCTAAATATGTCCACATATATTTTAACAGGAGTTCATTTTCTTCATGAACTCAGTTCTTAAGACCTAAGACAAAATGAATACACAAACTGAACAAAACCTCCAAAGAAATTCCTATTAGTTATAACCCACTCCATATTAACATCACATATATTCAAAACTCCAGCCCTTATTGACCTTGATAAAGATAATGTTTATATTATCTTACTAATACATTTAGGATGCAGTTTTATTTAGCGTGGACTAGTATACAAGTTTCACAAACATATAACTGCGTGATCCTAAAGTACTATTGTCAGTTTGGCAGCTGTATGTTTATATTTCTATAAGTGATTTTACATATCCACTGTATCCCTTTAATTTCATGAGAGGTCATATATTTCTAGATTTTTTTTTCTAATTTTGTAACATATAAACTCACATTCTCAATTTACTTTGTGTTCTTTTTCCACTCATGAAATCCTTAATTAAGTCACGTTTCAATAAACTGATTTTTCCCCTCTGTGATACTGTGTGCCCTTCAAACCTTAACATCCAAAGAACTCTAATGATCTCCATAGTGAACATGAATCGAGTAGCCAGTTTAATAGATAATCAACAACATTTGCTTCTCTTCTTTGTTTAAGTGAAGAACTCTGTCAGGGTATGGAGATTTGGAAACATGTTGGAAGCAATGACTAAAATTAGGGTTATGAATTGTTAGATTTATGTTACCCAGTTTCATCATAGTCAAGATAATTGAAAGTTCACAGTGGATGGAAGCAACCTAAATGTCCTTAGCTGAATGAATAAAGACAATTTTAAATATAAAATAGATAACCATCAAGGACCTACTGTATAACACAGGGAACTATACTCAATATTTTACAGTAACCTATAAGGGAAAAGTATCTGAAAAAGAATATATATAGTTAATTCTAAAGGAAATCAACCCTCAATATTCATTGGAGGAACTGTTACTGAAGCTGAAGCTCCAATACTTTGGCCACGTGATGCAAAGAGCCGACTCACTGGAAAAGACCTTGATGCCGGGAAAGATTGAAAGCAAAAGGAGAAGGGGGCATGAGAGTATGAGATGGTTAGATAGCATCACCAACTCAATGGGCATGAATCTGAGCAAACTCTAGGAGATAGTGGAGGACAGAGGAGCCTGGCATGCTATAGTACATGTGGTCAAAAGTCATGCACAGGACTAAGTGACTGAAGACTGAATAACAGCAACGCATGTACAACAGAATCACTTTGCTGTACAACTAAAACTAACACAATATTGTAAGTCAACTGTACTTCAATTTAAAAAAAATAGATGGCAAAAAAAGTTCACAGTGGAAATTTAAAGATATATTTCAGATTGAGTGAAGTCTTAGTGCTCCTCAAGGTGTGGTTTATGGACTTTCTGTTTGTTAAAAGCTCATATTCCCAGGTCCTACTTTAACACCTACAAGTCCCAATCTTCGTGTTTTTAGCAATGTCTCAGAATCTCCCTTCTCTGTTTTAAATATTTTTGAAACAAAGGGTATGCATGATTTGGATAAAAAATGGATTATCTAATCAACATAGATAATAGATTTTTTGATATCCCCCCAAATATTCCAAACTAATGAGTTCTCCCAAATGAGACCAGAAGGGCTCACTGTTTGGGATTCCACTAAAGGTTGAGGTCGTCCCTAATGTCATCTGCATTCCCCTAGGCTATCAGAAAGGAATCTGAAATGGGCTTTCCAGGAAGAGGGTGTGGAATCTGAAATCTTGTTTCTTTCCAAGATCAGGGTGGCTGCCCAGAGGAAATCCCTCACTTTCTGGGATTACATTCCAGTTTCTAAATGTTTGGAAAACATCAGAGTTGACTAGCAAGATGGAGAGCTAGAGAGAAAATGAAGAGGATCTGAACCATGAAGGATTCAGCTAGTTGATTTGGGCGCAGTGCCTGGCTTGAAAGGCAAATGTTTTATTACTTGGCAATATTCCCACTACATGTCACTCCTTATAGCTTGCATTTCCTAGTTCTTTCATACATCGATTTTGTTAGGCCTCACATTCCTTTCTTCCATTGAAAGACTAAAGACAGTCTTTATAGGTACTAAAGAAGTTCTCTCCCTGTGTCTAGGAATGAATGGAAAATACTAGGACCCATTAAGAATTCCCCAGTATGAATTTACTGTTGTTAGTTCCTACTGATTTCTAAGTTGGAAATGTTAGAAATCCCTTCTACCAGCTTAACACCTGCCCAGGTGATTTTTTCCCCCATTTTTGATATGCCTGTGAAACAGAGCAAACACTGGCAGCTTCAGTGGCCAGGAAAGTAATTTAAATAAGTGAGTAAGTCAAATTTAGATCGTAGGAAGTGGTAAAAACTATGGCAAAATGGAGAATTAATGTCCAGCCTGAAGGAATTTTTAAAAATTGTACAAGCCAAATAAAACAATAGTGTTTAAATATTGCTGGCATAGGTCCCTGAAAAAGCTTTTTTAAACTTCCCTCTAAAATACCTAGGATGATTCAGAAGGAAAGGAAAAGAAAGATGAAAATCAACAACTATAGTGAAAAACAGTATTATTAGTTATTGCCAGAATTTGAAAAGAATTTCCACTTAAAAGCAAACCGATAGAGCTGGATAGAAGAATGATCATGCCTAGTTAGGAGTCCACAAGAGAACCCTTTTTCTGTTTTTCAGCCAATTCAAACACAAAACTAAGGAACCATCCTTATTTCAAGAGATTATTATTTTTTGTGGGAGGGAGAATGGTTCCCCTTAAGCTCAACCAAAGACTACAACTCCCAGAAAGCTCATGGGCAAGAAAAACAAAGTAGGTGCATTGTGAAAGGCTTTACCACACCAGGAAGAAGTCCCCTAGAAATCCACCATCAGACACTCCGTGTGGTGCATGTGGTGGAGAAACTGGTGGCAGGGTGGAGGAAGATTCCATCTTACTCCTAGAGAGGCTGTGAAGAGGTCAGGAGCAGAATATTTCAAATTGCTTAGCATTCTAATCTACAAATGTACTATAATTATTTAACCCATTTCCCATTCTAGTAGAGTTGCTTACAATTTGTTCTTTAGTCGCTCAGTCATGTCCCACTCTTTGCGACCCCATGGACTGCAGCACACCAGGTTTCCCTGTCTGTCACTATCTCCCTGAGTTTGCTCAAACTCATGTCCATTGAAGTGGTGATGCCAACCAACCATCTCATCCTCTGTCATCCCCTTCTCTTCCTGCCTTTAATCTTTCCTAGCATCAGGGTCTTTTCCAAAGAGTCGGCTCTTCGCATCCGGTGGCCAAAGTATTGGAACTTCAGCTTCAGCAATACTTTGATACTTTTCTATGACAAACAAGCCTAAATCTTTTTTTCCAAATCCTTTCTACCTTTAATATTATAAATTTTCTTCAAGGTAATCATCTACTATATTTATATAGACACAGCTCTCCCACTAATTTCACTTGTTTCATTATTAAATCATTGTGTAGTTTCCCTTTTCAAAAATGTGAGTTCCTCTACAGATGGGTAAAAGACATGGATTACATGACTGGATAACTAGGATGTAAAACAATGCCTCATATGCATAGATAACCAATAAATATTCATGGAATGAATTAATGAGAGGTATAGGTGGAGAAGGAGAGTTAGTGGAGTATTCTGATGATCAAGTTTGTTAGTTAAGATGTGGCATTTTGCAATAAAGCATCATCAAAAGGTCTTGAGCTCAGAAATGATTTAAGAGGAATTATTGGAGAAGCTTTGAATGTGCTGTGTGTGCTGAGTCATCAGGTGTGATGATGAGGGCTTGGGTAATCACAGTGCAGAGTGGCACTTTAACGATATAAATTTCCTAAATTGCCCAACTGTGCAAATTTTAATTCTAAAAATAACATTTTGCATAATTAAAAAGCAAATTCCATAAAGACTTTCAAGGTCCTCTCCTGTTAAAAAAAAACATAGAAAAAATTTCCTTCTCATAAAAGAGGCCAACATAAGCCAAGGTGCCTGTTCTTTACTCCAGTAAATAAAGATAATTTCCTTTTTATTTTTTTCTGCTGTTGAACTCATATCAAAAGCTTAATTGAGAAAAGTAGGTCCTAAGGAGTCATCTATGATAATTTTTTAAATTGAGGTAAAATTGATGTACCATATTATATGTTTCAGGTATACAACATGGTGATTCACAATTTTTTAAGGTTGAGCTCATTTGTAGTTATATACAATACTGGCTATATTACTTGTACTGTCCTAAATAGCCTTGTAGCTTACTTATTCTACACATAATAGTTTGTACTTTAGTTCTCTACCCCTATCTTGTCCTTCCCCTTTTTCCTCTCACCACTGGTAACCTGTAGTTTGTACTTTAAAAGATATTTTCCTGTAACTGTGAAGTTCAATAGCTCGTACCCCCATGAACCTAGCAATATTCAAGAAGTCTATAAATCTGAATTTTGCTTCCATTTTCCGAACTGGATCTCTTTGGTGACATTTGGAAACTCTGGCTCTCCTCAGTGTCTACATTTGTCAGATAGTGATCACAGCTTCCACCCACAGGAGTGGTATGAAGATGAGTGAGGAAACAGGGGAGCACTGAGTTCTGAAGCATTTTAATCCAGTGATTACATTGGAACGCCATGGGTTATTGGTGCTGTATCTCATATCTGAACATATTTTACTATCATTATAAACTGCAGAGTAAACTGTAACCTAATTTGGGCAGAGTTTGTTACAAAAAGCAAGATAGAGCAACGAATAGCTCTTTATTCTTCCATGAAATGTTTGGGGTGGGAAGGCGATGAGGGGAAAATCGCTGGTAATCTTCTATGATCTATTTATGAACACTTCATCCCAGCCGGTTAGTTCCTAGAAGTCCATATCACTTTCACCTCCCTAGAGCAACTGCTATTGTTACGAGATTAACGCAATTTAGAAAGTTCTCGCGGATACCCCTAGTCCTTTAACCACTCTGTTGAGTGAAGCTTTGACTATTTGTAACAAGTTTATTTCTGGTCAATGTGAATTTCTTTTTTTCTTATCTTAAAAATATCAGCCAGTCTCAGTGTCTAAATAAAATTAAAGATTTGTTTCTTTTTCTCTTTCTGTCTTTTTTCTTTTTTTTAGGCCATGGGCATAACACTGACATTCAATAAAAAGAATAATTATTTTATAACATTCACTCAAATGGAACTAAACCCACCTTCATGAGAAAAAGACCATAATTTTTACCCATGGAAGAAGCCAGAATCCAGTCAGAGTGAAGACATGCAATGTAACAGTCATACAGCTAGGATATTATAAAAGGAATAAAATCATATTTATTCAGTAATTCCATCAGGATTAGCATTAACAGTAATCTGGGCAGGAGTTTTTAATACCCAAATAGTTGGCTCTCTGAAGTTGTCAAAAGAGAGAGAGAGCTTTGTATTACAGGCAGATTTACAATCATCTCCTGGGCATTAGGACCAAAATTCCTGCTAAAATATTTATGTGTCATTTTATCAGATCACATTTTTAATTCACAGCATAGTTCCATACTTGACTAGGGTTCAAAAAAAGGCCCTTTTTAGTAAACAGTAAATATTTTCATATCTATGTTAAAGCTTAAAAACAATTTTACATTGCATTTTATTTTCTTTGGAAGATAATTTGGAAGGCATTTGAATTTGACTTGCTTGCTTAAGCCATGCTAAATTACAGTCAACATTTCTTTTATAAATTCAAAGATATTTATGCTGTTTACAAAGCCTCAAGTTTCAAGATGACCTGCTGGGAGAAAAGAAATGAGTGCATTATTTGAGAGATATGAGAATTTTGAATCAGTAGAAACCTAAGATGTCAGATGGAAAAGAGTGCCCACATTGTCTTGACTTTCTTTGCAATCAATATGCCACCTTCTACACTGCAGGGAAGCTAACTCATTATTAGCCTGGTGGAGACTATTGACCAATGTCTTTAAAATAAATTTTTTTTTAATTTTGAAAAGAAAGAAAGGGGATGAATATGCCTCTACATGTGAAATGATCATTGTAAACCTGGAAATCTGGCCTTAAAAACTGATACATCTTGGATCACTTAAGCTCTTTTTATACTGGGAAGAACTTTCCAACATCTTAAACTTCATTGTAATGGCATCTATTTGTTGTGCTGAAACTTTGAACTTCTGATCCCTCTAGATATCTAAAATATGAGATGAGCTCTAAACAACCCTATTTTCCATGTCACATATATTTTGGATATTTTCTAGCTCTGTTTGCCATTGATTACTAAGGAGGTTTGTATTTGACCTAGGACATGGTCTCATCACTGCCCCATTTTCGTGTCTTCCTTCATCAGAGCTAGAATTTAGATTTCAGCATTTGGATAACAAAAATCACTTATTGCCTGCCAAAAAAGAAAAAAAAAGAGAGAGAGAGAGAGAAAAGAAGAGAACATCATAAGAATAATGTTATGTCTTAGAGTTCAAGCCCCATAACCTTGCATCAGCAAAAAGGGCACTGACAATATCATTAGGATTTTTTAAACTTCTCTAAAATACCATAAAGTTTGATAGCACAAATATTTCTCAATACAAATTGCGTGTTTTCTCAATTCCCATTTTTAACAGGTGTCATGATGAGGATTTTCTTAGAAGAGACAGAAGTTTCAATTCTGCTTTGAGTGTAAACTTTTCAAATATTTCTCTATGTTCTTAATTCAATAAAGGTGATTTAAATGCCAAACACTGTTACAAGGCCTGAGGACTGAGTGATAAGTCAAAGTCCTTGCTCTAGTAGAACTTGCACTCTAAGAGTGGAGACAGGCGATAAATAAGTAAGCTAACAAATAGAGCCCATGGTCTGTGTACCCACGCCAGGGGTGTGAAGTGAGACAGAGGCAAACAGGCAGTGGTGGGAGGCGGAGGGCTCAGCGATTTAGGATGGACAGTCAGGGAACGCTGCTGAAAGAGGTAATATTGGTCAGAAACCTTCAAGAAGCAAGGGAAGGAGTCATGCAAGACATGGGTCAGAATGTTCTAGGGAAAGGGAGAACCAATTTTACAGGTTGTAGAATACAACCTCACTTGGCATCATGAAGGAAAAGCAGAAAAGCCAATGCAGCTGGAGCACAATGAGGGAAATAGCACCAGGAAGTGAGATCCAAGAAGTAGCCAAGGACCAAATCCTGCAGGGCCTTGAGGTCATAACAAGGAGTCTGGATTTTATTTTGAGTGTCGTGAAAAGTCACTGGTATATCCTGCACCAAGTAAGTAACATGGGCTGATGTACATTCAGTCACTCACTTGACTGCAGTGATGGAGTTACTGCATGAATGGGGACAGGAGTCAGATGCTGTTGCCGGGATCCAGGCAGAAGGTGAAGGTGACTTGGGATGAGATGGCTGTAAGGGAGGTGAAGAGAAGCTGTCAGATGCAGGGTTCATTTTGATGAGTGATCCTACTGTTCAGTCACTTAGTCATGCCCCCTACGTATGGGAATTCTTTTGTTACCTAGATTCTAGTCCTTTGCTTGTTATATATGTTGAAAATATCTTCTAATATGTAGCTTATCTTTTAACTGTTTCTCATTTTCTTTGTTCCAATATTTTAAAATCTTATGAAACTATTTTTTCCCTTATTAAAAACATGTAGGTCCTGTTTCTGAACAGCTTCCTGACCTGGAGATATGTTGTTGCTGTTGTTCAGTCACCCAGTTGTATCCGACTGTTTGTGACCCCCATGGACTGCAGCACATCAGGCCTCCTCGTCCCTCACCATCTCCCCAAGTTCACATCCTTTGCATCAGTGATGCCATCCAGCCATCTCATCCTCTGATGCCCCCTTCTCCTTCTGCCCTCAATCTTTCCCAGCATGAGGGACTTTTCCAATGAGTCAGCTGTTTGCATCAGGTGACCAAAACACTGGAGCTTCGGCTTCAGCATCAGTCTTTCCAATGGGTATTCAGGGTTGATTTCCTTAAGATTGACTGGTTTGATCTCCTTGCTGTCCAAGGGACTCTCAAGAGTGTTTTTCAGCTCCACAGTTTAAAAGCATAGATTCTTCAGCACTCAGCCTTCTTTATAGTCCAACTCTCACATCCATACATGACATATTAATGAATTATAGGTGGGTTCTGAGGGAAGGAGTGGCTTCAAGTCTCCTGCTAGTTTTTAGGCCTGAGCAGCTTATGGCAAAGAGGAAAGTGTAGGAGGGCGGAAAGAAATCCAGAGCTCCTTTTGGATGTGTAAAGTGTGAGATTCTTCCTCCACACTGATGTACAGAAGTAAACTTGGCAGTTGGTATATGCATTTCCTGTTGAGCATAACAGAGTACCACATATTTAGCAGTTTAGAACATCCATTTATTATCTCTCAGTTTCTGTACATCAGAATTCTGGGGCCGACTGAGCTGGGTCATTTGCTTGGGGGCTCACCAGGATGAAGTCAAGGTGGCGGCCAGGGCTGTGATTCTCATCTGACGCTCAGGAGCCTCTTCCAAGCTCACTGGTTGTTGGCTGAATCCATTTCCTTGCAGCTGTAGGACCGAGGCCCGGTTTTCTTGCTGGCTCTCAGCCCCCCACGGCTGCTTTCAGTCCTCACTGCACGGCTCCTGCAGGCGATCTGCACCATCACTGGCTGCTTTCTTCCAGACCAGCGAAAGTGTACCTCTCTGATGCTTCACCTTCCTTAAAAAGCTCTCCTGATTAGATCAGGCCCAGTTAAGAGGATCTACCATTAGATGATCTCAAAGTCGACTCATAGTATCCCAACAGGAGTGACATCACATTATATTCACAGGAGGAGATACCAGGGGACTGCAATCCTAGGGCCACCTTAGAATCCTGCCTCCATGGTTGGATTACAAGGTTATACGAGCCTGGAGCTCAGACATTGTTCAGGGCTATTACAGTCATGGGATTAGATAAAATCAGATTGAGACTGTAAATGACAAAATATGATATTAATATAAAAATAATTATATCTAATGCTTGTTAAATGCATTCTATATGCCAGGCACCATCTAAAGAGTCTTACACATTTAACTCTTGCCACAATACTTTGAGCTACCTACAACCCACATTTCACTAATAAGGATAGTGAAGTCCAGAGAAGTGAATTCACTTGCCTAAACTTATGCTTCTTCTGTTTTAGGTGCAGAGACAGAATCTGAACCCAGGCAATCTGGTTCAAGAATCTATGCTTTAATCACTATTCAATATGACATCTTCCATCAGAAGAGATGGGTAAAAGGACTGAGATCTGAAGTACCAATCTTTACATCCAGAAATAAGAGGAGTTAGTAAAAGAAAAAGGGATGGAGCACAGCTTCAGGTAAAATAGAAAATCAGGAGCATATGGTTTCCTAAGAACCAAATGTAGACAGCATTACAAGAAAAAGAATTATTAGTTGGGCCAAATATTAATATTGGGGGAAAAAAATTCCCACATTCTCTGACTTTATGGTTGCCGGTAGTGGGGAGAGGGGGGATAGTTAGGAAATCTGGGATGGGCATGTATACACTGCTATATTTAAAACAGATAGCCAACAAGGACCTGCCCACTTTATAGCACAGGGAACTCTACTCAAAGTTATGTGGCAGCCTAGATGGGAAGGGAGTTTGGGGGGAAATGGATACATATATATGTATGGCTGAGTCCCTTCACTGTTTACCTAAAACTATCACATTGTTAATCAGCTATACCCCAATACAAAATTAAAAGTTTAAAAGAAAAATTCTGAGAGGGGAACTAAGATGGCGGAGGAATAGGACGGGGAAACCACTCTCT
>ML663041.1:2948089-3005545 GCA_007570785.1 Antilocapra americana
TGGAGCCCATTATCCAGAGTGAAGTAAGCCAGAAGCAAAAACAACAATACAGTATATTAACACATATATATGGAATTTAGAAAGACGGTAACGAGAACCCAACATGGGAGACAACAAAAGGAACGCAGATGTATAGAATAGACTCGTGGACTTTGTGGATGAGGGTAAGGGTGGGATGATATGGGAGAAGGGCATTGAAACATGTTAATTGTCATGTGTCTAATCAATCGCCAGCCCAGGACTGATGCTCGGGGCTGGTGCAGGGAGATTTCCCGGGGGGGGGAGGGAAGAGGGAGGGGGGTTCCGGAGGGGAAGCATATGTAAACCCATGGTGATATCATGACAATGTATGGCAAAAACAATTAAAAAAAATAAATTTAAAAGAAAAGAAAAGAAAAGAAAAATTCTCCCATGTTCTCATTCATAAAAGTGTACCAAAATGATTTCATCATTAATGCATTCACTCAGTTTATACCTATTTGTTTGCTGTGTGCCTAGGAGCAGAGCAGCGACCAAGATAGGCAAGTGCGTAAAGGGGGAAAGGAAGTGGCCAATAAGTATGTAAATAAATGCTTAAATAAGCTCAGTTCATAGTGCCAGGACAAAAATAAAACTGAGTTCAGCATGAGAGGCAAGGAGGGTCGAACACAAAAACATTTGCTTCACTTTGTGTATTAGTGTGCTAGGGCTGCCACAACAAAATCACACACTAGGTGATTTAAACAACAGATACTTGTTTGCTCGTAGTTCTGGAGACTAGAAGTCCATGATCGAGGTGCCATTGGGGTTGGTTTCTGGTGCGACCTCTCTTACTTGTGGGTAACTATCTTCTTGCTCTGTCTTCATTGGGTTTCTCCTCTGTGTGTGCATGAGGAAAGAAAGGGGGCACTGGTGTTTGTTCCTGTTCTAATAAGGACACCAATCTATCAGATTAGGGCTCCATAAGACCTCATTTAATGTAATTACCTCCCTAAAGGCCCCATCTACAAACATCAAATAAGGGGTTGGGGCTTCAACATATGAGTCTGGAGAAATGGGTACATGATTCAGCCCATAACATTCTTCAACCTCCTAAAAGAACTTCTTGACAAAGATAAGAAAAGAAAAAAGTGAGCCTTTACATAGAAACATCAGAGAAAAGCAACAAAAACCTGGAGTCCCATATTGAAGAATATGAGTGGTTAAAACAACTGAGCTCCTAAAGATATAAAAATATTACTAATTGGTACTCATTAGAGAGTTGTGAAATGTTTCAATTCGTGAATTTAAAAGAGAAAGTTACTGAGTTTTATTTTTGTAAAAGAACAGAAAGCATCTACATTCATTTATAAATACTCACTCATAAGTTAGACATATTTGTTTTCTATCCCAGAGTGGGTAATTCCTATATTTGAAAATATAGGGCTTTCCATATACATAGATTCTTCTAGACAGTTAATCCTTTCCCTAGGCCTTTAGGTAGCCAACTGTTTGTCACATGAGCCTAAGACTCAGCCATAGCAGTGTAATGTCAAGAGCCTAAGACCAACAGTCTAAAAGCTAGTGGGACACACATGAGGTTAGCTGGTGAAAGGCTGAGCTGGACCAACCTGATTCTTTTTTTTGCAAGAATTGGAAATGAGCCATGGGAACTGGAGTTGAAAGAAAGGGACTAGGGACTAGGAAGCAGAGTCAAGGAAGACAGGTGGTATGCCAATCTGTTTTAAAGAAAACAAAGCATGCTGAATCTGAATTAGAGAAATTGCATTGAGGAGAGGGTGAGGAGGTCAAGTCAGATGGAAGAAGAAAATGAAGCAATTTAGTAATTAACAGACATGCAAGTCACAAGGAAAGCAGTCAGATTTCCAGATGTCTTGATGTAACTTGGGCATGTGTGTGCTGTGCTAAGTTTGCTTCAGTCACATCCGACTCTTTGCGACCCTATGGACTGTAGCCTGCCGGCTCCTCTGTCCACTGGATTCTCCAGGCAAGAATACTGGAGTGGCTTGCCATGCTCTCCTCCAGGGGATCTTCCTGATCCAGAGACTGAACCCATGTCTCTTATGTCTCCTGCACTGGCAGGCAGGTTCTTTACCACTAGCGCCACATGGGAAGCCTCTTTACTCAGAGACAAGGAGTCTGGAAGGCAGGAAGAACAGTCTGGGGCAGGGTAAAGAAGGGGAAGCCTGACTAATTGATTGGCTAATAACTCTCCTTGCATAGCCCACTGGTGGAGGTGAAGCATCCAATCAGATCAAGAAAGAGAAGGTACATCACCTCTCACATTATTGGCCCCTCCCATATCTCTGTATACATAAAAAATGTCAGGCAGACATAGACAAACCCCCAAAATCTGACAGTGGTTTCTTATTCTAGCATTAAATGATAAGACTGAACCCATGCCCAGTTGTAAAGTGGGGATAAGTCATGTCTGGTGCTCCCATCCTTTCTACATCCTAGTTGCAGCTTTAAGGGTGTTGCACACGACCACTCCCTAAGCAGGATAGAGAGAATTTCCCTTGGACTCTCCCCACAGCCCTTGGTCTTTCACTACCTATCCTTCCCATAATCTTCTATGTTATGAGTCCTGCTTACCCTCTGAGCTCCACTTCCATTGCTAGAATTGGAATGATTTTATTCCTGAAGATGGAGAGAAGAGGCCAACCATTAAGGTGCTCCAGTTTCAGAATGAGATATCTAAAAAGAAAAAAGAAGACATTCCTCTATGGAAAGTTAATTTCCTTCCTATTTAGCTTTTCTACATTATTATACCAAAAGGCTTCCCTTTTTACTCTACCTTGAATTGAATAACAAAGAGCCCTCTTAAGGATGTGGGCAACTGACTCAGATTCAAATCCTTTTATATTAAAGCTAATGATGAACATCTTTGTCCTTTGCAATTCAAAGAGCCCAACTATACCACAATGTTCAAAATTTTTCAAATGAATGAACTTGAATATTATGAATAATATTGGTGAGTGAATGAATGCAATCAATGGTTTTCAGAAGAATTTTCTAAGCATTCCTCCGTGATATCGTATTTCCTGGTAAAGCCTCTCTTTATAACACAAAAAGTCAATTTCCAAATTATCATTCGTTTTTATTGCGGTATAGTATGAATTATTGACCATTTATTATGTTTCCAAACACCAGTCAACTTCTGCTGACGCATTCACTAGATGTAAAAAGCTTACCTGGACAACCGGATAGCCACATAAAAAAAGAATGAAGTTAGACCCCTACCTCACACCAAATACAAAAATTAAATCAAAATGAATTAAAGACCTAAGTCTAAGAGATAAAACTACTCAGGTGTTAGAACAAAATGTAGTTCTAAACCTTTGTGATGTTGATTTAGTGAATAATTTCTTAGATATGACAACTAAAGCATAATCAACCAAAGGAAAAACTAGATACACTGGACTTTGTCAGTGAAAAACTTTTGTGCTTCAAAGGATGCCATCAAGAAAGTGAAATGGGAATGCAAAAATTAGGAGAAAATATTTAAAAATCGTATATTTGATAAGGAATTTGTATCTAGAATATATAAAGAACTCATAGTTAAACAATAAAAGAACAAATAATCCACTTATTTTGCTGGGCAAGATATTTCTCTAAGAAAGATTATCAAATGGTCAATAAGTACATGGGAAGATGCACAGCATCATTAGCCACCTGGGAAATGCAAGTCAAAATCACACTGTGATACCACTTCACAAATATTGGAATAGCTACAACAAAAAGACATATGACAAGTGTTGATGAAGATGTAGAAAAATGTGAATCTTAATGAATTCTGGGATTATAAAATGGTGCAGCTTCTTTAGAAAGCAGTTTGGCCGTTCCTCAGAAAGTTAAAAATAGAGTCACAATTTGACCCAGTAACTTCACTCCTTGCTATATACCCAAGGGAACAGAAAGCATATGTCCACACAAACACTTGCACACGAATGTTTATAGAAGCATTATTCTTAATGGTCACAGAGTAGAAACCAATGAAATGTCCATGAACTGATGAACAGATACACACTGTGGTATGCACATACAATGGTGTATTATTTAGCAAAGGGAATGAAGTATTGATTCATGGCACTAAATGGATAAACCTTGAAAACACTATACTAACTGAATAGAACTGGACACAAAAGAAAATATATCTTAGGGTTCTAATTATATGAAAGATTCAGAATAGATACATCCACAGGGACAAAAAGTAAACTATTAGTTGCTAGCATCTTGGAAGAGTAAGGTATTGAAAGTGAATGCTAATGGGCAGCAGGTTTGGTTTTTTTTTTTGTTTTTGCAATGATGAATATGTTCTAAAATTAAACCAGTGGTGATAGTTGCACAACACTGCATGCTTAGTCACTTCAGCCAGGTACCACTCTTTGCAACCCCATGGACCGTAGCCCACAGGCTCCATGGGATTTCCCAGGCAAGGACACTGGAGAGGGTTGCCATTCCCTTCTCCAAGGTTTCTTTCCAACCTTCATCTCTTAGGTGTGCTGCACTGGCAGGCGGATTCTTTACCACTAGCGCCACCTGAGAAGCCCTGCATAACACTGTGAATATATTAAAAATCACATTTTAAAAATGTAAACCTTATGATATGTGAATCATTTCTCAATAAAACTGTTTCTTAAGCATACTTAGACGTGGTAATGGGTTGACACAATTACTTGCCCGTATTTTAAACATTATACTGACCTTTCATTACTCATTTAATTATTCAATAATCACTAATTAAGTATGTACTATTTATAGACAATCTCCTAGGTATGAATAATAGAGTATTAAACATAATCCCATGCCCTTAAGGAACGAATAGATCAGTAGGGCTAATAGAAACATTATCGTATAGTTACAGCAGCATATAATCAGTTCCATAAATCATAATAATGACATGTACAGAATACTGGCTAAGATTCTGACCTGTAACAAAACAGGATCTTAAAATGAATTTCTTTGCCTTCCCTGCATTGCTCTCTGGAGATCAAGGAGATAAATGTCAGGAAACTGAAGAGATAGAAGAGAAAAAGAAGCCAAAAAGGCTGGTTTTCCTAGATTTATACCATTAATAGTTGGTGATCAGGAGGACTGCATACAAGCCGCTGTTTTTATATCAGATAAGTAGGTTAACTACTTCTGCTTTATAAAATAGTATAGCTTTTTAAGCATTTATAGCCAATAAGATTCACTTTCTAACTTGATTTGAATTCACATTTTGTCACCAAAATCAACATCCCATGACTTCCCTGCATTCATCATACAAGGATAGTTGATAGAACAGACAGAACATTTCCATCAAAGCAATTCAAACATGTGTCTCTTGATTTTATTGAAGGCAATGGTTGATGTTGAGCAAAACCCCCTAAAGTCTTGCCACATTATTATCATCCATCTAGAAATCTCAGTAACACTGTCTGATCTATCAGATATACCCAGTTCACTGATTTATTCCCAGAAGGCTGTCTAAATCTGAATTGAGTCTGAGAGAAATCAATGAAGTGATGACAGTTTCTTTAAAACACATAGCCTGCACCCAGAGAGAAGGCTATATACTCAATATACCTTGATCGTATCTGCTTTCAGAGAAACACTGACAATTAACAAATATCTGCCAGTAAAAATTACTCTGAAGTGGTTGGCAACTTTAACTAGAGTTATTTCCCCATTTATTTAACCTTAGAAACATTTCCAAAGATTTAAGCTATTTCCTGTGCTTCATGGTATGGCTTCCCACACCCGAACGACTTTACATCATCGAACGAGAATGCACAACGGGGAATGGTCAGAATCTAACGAAGAACAGTTTTATTTAAGCACAGTTGTACGGGTGGCTATTTTTTTTTCTCTTTTCTCTATTTCATGATCTAGAAGAGCAGCCCTTAGATGGCCATGTTTGAAGCAGCTTCATTCCCACAGAGCAGCCAGGCATCTAGGTGAAGCAAATCTCTTCTCCTCCATCCTCAGCTGTAACAACAGAGATGGACTCTCTTGTTACAGGACCATCTCCTCTGCTGCAAGCTGACTGCATTACACCAGCAAAAACTGTGTCCATCAGAATCACAACTAAACTCTGGCCCACTTCTGGATTAAACTCTATTGTGTGTGCATAATTGTCTCTTTGTTTATAAATTTTTTGGCTAATCCTTTGTGATCTATTTGCCTTGCCTGAATAATATTACCAGAGCGGCATTGCTAAAGCTTTGCAAACATAATCTTTTGGTCCATTTTAAGTTTCCTATCCTCAGTTTTGATGGAAAGGCAAAGAGAGCTGTTCCAGCTACTAATCCCCAGCATGACCCACAACAAAGGATCCTCTTAAAAAAGAAAATAGGACTGTTACCTGTTTTCAGAAACCACATTCAAAGTCCAGCTCCTTAGCTTAAAGGGAATGCCTACAGTATCCACCCCAGCACACACACACACACACACACACACACACACACATACACATTAAAATCATTTCATGCTCATGATGTTAGAAATACAAAAGAAAAGAAGCCTTCCCGGCACAACTTGCCAGAGCACCTGTAACCCAGTTGCCTTGTGCCAATTTAGTGCAGCATATATGATCTTACAGTAATGCTACAACATTCCCATATTTATTTCAGCCTCCTGGGGAAACACACAGGAATACTTCCACCAAGACTTTATCCTACAATACGACCCTTCACTACAAAGTTATGTGGCACCATCTGTGTTGTGGGAACACGCTGGAAATTATTTTTTGGTCACTGTTACATATTGTGTATATAAACATCTTGTGATCAGAGTGGAAAATGACCTGAGCTCCCATATGACCCAGCAATCCCACTGCTGGGCATACACACCGAGGAAACCAGAATTGAAAAAGCCACGTGTACCCCAATGTTCATCGCTGCATTGTTTACAATAGCCAGGACATGGAAGCAACCTAGATGCCCATCAACTGACAAGTGGATAAGAAAGCTGTGGTACATATACACAATGGAATATTACCCAGCATTAAAAAAAAAATTCATTTGAAGCAGTTTTACTCAGGTGGACGGAACTGGAGCCTATTATCCAGAGTGAAGTAAGCCAGAAGGAAAAACAACAATACAGTATACTAACGCATATATATGGAATTTAGAAAGATGGTAACGAGAACCCTGCATGCGAGACAGAAAAAGGAATGCAGATGTATAGAAGAGACATGTGGACTCTGTGGAAGAGGGCAAGGGTGGGATGATATGGGAGAATGGCATTGAAACATGTTAATTACCATACGTGAAATCAATCGCCAGCCCAGGGTTGATGCTTGGGGCTGGTGCACCGAGATGTCCCAGGGGGGGGGAATTGGGAGGGGGGGGGGGGGGGGGTTCTGGAGGGGGAGCATATGTAGACCCATGGCGATATCATGTCATTGTATGGCAAAACCAATAAAAAATAAATAAATAAATAAAAATGAAAAAAATAAAAAAATTATCTGATAAATGTTTAAAAATTATATTCAAGTACTATCTTCATCTTTTTATTGAGGTTGCAGATTCCATAGACTATTGGGTTATAAATGTTTTTAAGAAAAAGGTTTTAAATCAAATGCTGCTTCCTTATTCAATATTGACCATCATATTCAAATATTGAGAGATAACTAATAAAATAATTTCATTCTGCTGTGTATATAACAGCCAACTTGAATCATTCTCCTAGGTTTTAATTTATAGTCAAAAACAAAGTTCTCCAAACTTGTATGTTGTGTCATTATTAAATGCTCATTCTGTTCCTGCCTATGTTTTGTTAGCCTTCTAAACATGAAGGTCAAGTTCATAGTCTAACCTCCCATCAGGGGAGGTAAAGCCTAGGGTGTCAAGTCAGTCTTCTTCTTTTTCTGGGTGGAAGCCTAGAATAAAGTGATTCCCTACAGCAATCACTAAGGTTTCGTTGATTTGGTCATAAGATAGTAAAGAAATGAGTGATGTTTCAAGCTATTATCCCAGACAAAATGATGGCTTTAGAATCTAAATTACAGTACCTCCCAAGAGGCTGAGCTAAAGCAAGTTCTTTTCAAGGAGAGTAGGAAAGTTACTTTGAAAAAAAAGTCAACTTTTATGAGAAAGCAATTGATTCTTTAATATTTTTGTGACAAATCTGAACCATTTTTAAAGACTGCCTTTGCATTCCCACCAACAGTGTAAGAGGGTTCCCTTTTCTCCACATCCTCTCCAGCATTTATTGCTTGTAGATTTTTGGATTGCAGCCATTCTGACTGGTGTAAAGTGGTACCTCATTGTGGTTTTGATTTGCATTTCTCTGATAATGAGTGATGTTGAGCATCTTTTCATGGGTTTGTTAGCCATTTTTATGTCTTCTTTGGAGAAATGTCTGTTTAGTTCTTTGGCCCACTTTTTGATTGGGTCGTTTATTTTTCTAGCATGGAGCTGCTTGTATATTTTTGAGATCAATTATTTGTCCATTGCTTCATTGGCTATTATTTTCTCCCATTCTGAAGGCTGTCTTTATAGGCACTATGGAAAACAGTGTGGAGATTCCTTAAAAAACTGCAAATAGAACTGCCATATGACCCACCAATCCCACTGCTGGGCATACACACCGAGGAAACCAGAACTAAAAGAGACACGTGTACCCCAATGTTCATCTCCGCATTGTTTACAATACCCATGGTGGTTTCATGTCAATGTATGGCAAAACCAACACAATAAAGTAAAGAAAATTTAAAAAATAAAAAAATTAAAAAAAGACTGCCTTTGTATGATTCAGCGTGAGAGTGTTCTTTTAGTATATAACCCCCACCCATACTTGTATGTTTGCTGCTAAAGTGTACAAAGAGGATGGTACACTTATGATTTCTACTTCATTCTTTTGTTTTTCTGTATGGTGGTTAAAACTTTCAATTAGATAATCATTTGTCCTAGTAGTCATTTTGGACTCAGGAATAAACACCATCAGAAGATGGCGGATGCCAAGAACCCTGACCCTATGACAAGGTCTCTGCATTCATTACTTGGAAGGGATTATGGGTTTCTCCCTATGGGAATGGAGAGATTATATGCATAGTTGTGTGTGAGATTGCTGGCTCATTAAGCTGGGCGTCAATGACATTGTGGACGTTGTATATGGGGGCAGAAGGGTCTGTTGTTCGGATAATCAAGGGCTGAGATGACACTTACATCTTACAGTGTGTGTGCTAACACCACACAGATCCCACCTCTACTGCCATTTCCTCAGCCTCTGGCCCTCGCTTACTAGATGAGTGATCAGCAGCTGATCTAAGTGAGGCCTGATAGATTCTCTCTCATGTAGGAATTTGAAATGAGAAACACAGAGACTGTTAGGTGGGAGATAAGTCTTGTGAATGGCAGAGCTCTCAAAGAGAAGTGAAAAATGGTGCAAAAAGAGAGAGGATGGAAGCAGATCAGCTGTAGGAAGTAGAAAAGAGGGCATGGCTTAGAGAAGAGAAGGCTGGCCACTTGGGTCTCAGGCAAGTTTTCTGATGCTTTTTCAGACCTCCATGTTACCTGACCATCCTTCTGCTTTAGATCCTCTCCAAATGCTTGTTTATGCTTAAGCACATTTATCTCATTTTCCACCGCTTATTTCAGAAATTTCCCTGTGTTAGGCAGTACATTGTTCATTTAAGAATAATATGGATATGAGTCATATTTGCAAACAGCCACCCATAGATAGAGAATGGCCTCAACCAGCCCTAACCAACACCAGTCCACACATAAGGGTGGGTCCCAGGAGGCCACTGCTTTGCCAGGCATTGACCTTGGACTTGCTGCATCCTGGGAAGGAAACAGGCAGGGCCCTAGGCGTTTGTTCAAGGTATTTTTGCCTTCCATGGGCCCTGTCTTACATAAAACATCAAAACTGTATTTTAAGACTCTTTTGGCATAAAGAGAAATATAAACTTGGTTAGATTCATTTTTAAGTTATTCTTATTATATTCATTTTTTTCTTCTGATTTTCAGAGAAACTAAAATTAAAACATTTTTCTGGATCCATGCATGTACCTTTGGTCCTGGTCTGGGAAGGGCCGCAGGGACTATTTACCAAACAATCCCAAAGTGTTTCAGAACATCAGCTCCAGGTGTAGCCTTACTGCTGTGTCCCAGCTGAGTATCAGCTCTGCAGCAGGCAAAAGACCATCTAAATATGGGTTTTCAGAGAAAGAGCTTAATATAGACAGTTGAATGATTTAGTTATTTACATATGTTGCTCTCTATGTAAAATTGAAAAAGAAAACACAAACTCACAGGAATTGTCTGTGTTTTCTATTGTCACACAGGTGCATGCAAGTGCATAGGGAATGGTTAGGAAGGACAGTTATGACCACCGGTGTAGAGGGGAGAAGCAGTTCAGGAGCTCAAAGGAGGTCAAAGGGGAACTCTTACTTTATTTGATAGTGCTGACTGCCTAACAGAAGAATTTATGTCATGCATTACTTATGTAAAAAACACTGAACAACTAATTAGAGGAAAAACATGCCATCTGGCCTAGTGAGGGCTAATCATAGGCCCAAAAGATCTGTCCTTAGGAATTGCAATATCCATAGCTGAGTTGCTAACCACAGGGTCCAGTATTCCTGCCTGGAGAACCCCATGGACAGAGGAGCTTGGCAGGCTACAGTCCATAGAATTGCAAAGAATGGGACGCGACTTAGTGACTGAACAACAACAACAGCTGAATTGCTAAGCACAGGGTCCCTCAAGCTAGGCTGACCCAGCTCTGTCACTGACAAGTTCCCCAGCCCTTCAGTCTCCTTAGCTATAAAATGGATGAGATAATCATAATCTACCTCATAGAGTTATTGTTAGGATCTAGTGAGTTAGTATGCAAAAGCTAATGTGCCAAACTCTTGGTTGGAATAGTGGCTGGTGCATATTATATGACATGTTTTAATTCATTATGAGTGTTATCATCAATCATTTTCATTTTTAACAAGTTCTCGTAAGTATTCCCTTCAACAAGCAGTAGTTGGGAGGCCCTTACTGGTGCAAGCCAGCAGGTGAGGGGAAGAGGAACGCCTTTCCAGGTTTGTCACTCACTAAAGGGTGAGTTGCTGAGATGAGTGAAGAGGTCATGAGATGCTGGCTCTCTGTGGACAAGGACCGGCTATGTGCTCATCTGTTAGTCCATTCCAGAAAAGAGAGGCAGGTTTCATTCCGTACTAACCCAAACATAGTAAAGCCTAGCTGTGTGTCAGGTTCTATGATAGATGCTGAGGGTGCTGAGGAAGAATAAAAGATCAACTGTATTTCCTAGAGGACAGTATCTTCCTAAACAGAAGCCCAGAAGAAGATTCAAATCTCTTGCTCAACTGACCCCACCATGGCCAAAAGCATCAACATGCTTCTGCAAGAATGAATGCCTCCTTGACTGAGATTTGTTCTTAAGTCTAGAGAAGAAATGGCTCTGCCTTCATGGAGCTCACATTGTACTGGCAGCAGACAATAAACTGGCCAAGAATTGATTGTTGTTGTGTTGTTTAGTTGCGAAGTCATGACTCTTTGCGAACCCATGGACTGCAGCATGCCAGGCTTCCCTGTCCTTAACGATCTCCTGGAGTCCTTAACGATCTCCTGGAGTTCACTCAGATTCCTGTCCATTGAGTCAGAGATGCCATCCAACCATCTCATCCTCTGTCATCCCCTTCTCCCTTTACCATCAATCTTTCCTAGCATCAGGGTCTTTTCCAATGAGTCTGCTCTTTGCATCAGGTGGCCAAAGTATAGGAGCTTTAGCATCAGTCCTCCTAATGAACATTCAGAGTTTATTTCCTTTAGGATTGACTGGTTTGATCTCCTTGCTGTCCAAAGGACACTCAAGAGTCTTCTCCAACACTACATTTCAAAGCATCAATTCTTTGGTGCTCGGCCTTCTTTATGGTCCAACTCTCACATCCATACATGACTACTGGAAAAACCATAGCTTTTACTAGACGAACCTTTGTCAGCAAAGTGATGTCTTTGCCTTTTAATGTGCTGTCTAGGTTTGTCAGCAATTGATATGCAGATTAATTACAGCTTATGATCAGCTATATGAAAGATATAGAGGCTACTAAGATAAGGAATTATGAGCCAGAAAGATTCCTTTTGATAAAGCAGATGAAAGGGTCTCTGAGCAGGTGACAGATCAGTTCTGTGGAGAAGCTAGGATCCAACTGCACAGGAGGAAGAGCATTCTTGTCAGAGCAAGTGTAAGATGTAAGCCTGCAAGATGGAAATGACCTTGATGCGGTTGGGGACGTATCAGAAACCAGGGTGGTTAAAAATGTATAATCCAAAGGGACACAAATTTACAGAGGTAAGCAGTGGCCAGATGATACTGCTTCAAAGCAAAAATGTGAAACTACTTAAACTCCTTAAGGGTTTTAAGATAAGTACCACAGGTGCGAGCATGTTAAGTCACTTCAGTCGTATCTGACTCTTTGCGACCCCGTGACTGTAGTCTGCCAGGCTCCTCTGTCCATGGGATTCTCCAGGCAAGAATACTGGAGTGGGTTGCCATGCCCCTCTCCAGGGGATCTTCTTGACCAAGGGATTGAACCCACGTCTCTTGTGTCTCCTGCATTGGCAAGCAGGTTCTTTACCACTAACACCACCTGGGAACGGATCTGGTGACATTTCTCCACTCTTCTCTATATTTGTGGGAGTAAATGAATGGCTAATTAGCATATTTGTCTAAAAAGATTCTAGGTATTATAACAACATGTGTCAAGGTGAAAATGGGGCAAAGAGAGGTGCTTTACAGTTGACCAAAAGCTTGTATGTGAATTTGTCCTTTGTTCACGGTATAATTTTATTTGAACTACTGTTTTAAGGTAGTTAAACCACTACTACCATTTTATAAAGAAGGAAAAAGAGACTCACAAAAGTTTGGAATCTGGCTTGAGGTGACATAGTGAGTATGACATGGTGACATGGTGACAAGTGAGGCATGCAATCCAGGTCTTATGGCTTTTGTCTTCTTTCTGCTGAACTAGACCAAGAGGGACAGGATGGGGACGCATGAAATCTCCCTCATTGGTCTTAATGGAAGGCATGAGGCTGAGGGAGAAGGGAGGCTTGTGTTCCTAAGGTGAAAAAACAAGCATGGCATATGCAGTGGAGAGATGATCTGAGAATGTTTTACCCAAAATGGGAAGGCAAAAAATAAACAAACACAGTCCTCAAAGCCACGCCAAATTCAGCCAGGTCTGGTCTGATCCAGCTATGCCACTGCTGAAGCTATGATCTGTAGCTTTCTTTCCTTTTTTTTTAATTGGAGGATATTTGCTCTACAATGTTGTATTGGTTTCTGATATACAACAACTCAAACTAGCTATAAAGATATATATCTATGTATCCCTTCCTCTTGAGCCCCTCACCCATCCCACTCCTTTAGGTTGTCACAGAGCAATCAGCTGAACTGAAGCGGATGAACCTACAGTCTGTTACACAGAGTGAAGTACGTTAGAAAGAGAAAAACAAATATCGTATAATGAAACATACATATGAAATCTAGAAAAATGGTACAGATGAACCTATTTGCAGGGCAGGAATAGAGATGCAGATGTAGAGGACAGAATTGTGCACACAGTGGGGAAGGAAAAGGGTGGGACAAATCTACAGCCTTCTGGGTGCTGTTTCAACTTACTCCTGCGACTGTTGGAAAGTTGGAGAGGATTTGCCTAGTGTGGTCAATGAGGGTGTGTCTTCCCCCATCTCTAGCTGGTCATTTTATGGCAGACATACAAGAATTTGGCAAGTTTACCTAAATCAATAGTTAAATGCCAGAGTGTGAATACTGACAGAAAATCTCTCTCTTTTTTTTAAGGAGCTTTTCTGGTTGTTTTCCTTTGAAGAAAAGCATCAGCAAGCAGTGATGGAGGGGGCTGCCCATGTAACAGCGTAAACACTAAACATTTCAAGGGACTGTGCTGCCTTTCCAGATTACACAGATCTACAAGCTCTCACTGGAGGTGATTAGAAACGGATGCCTAATAACATCACAGATCAGCAATGGACTGAGTTCCTGGCATCTTTCCACTGTTGCTGCTATGCTAGTTAGTAGTCATGCTGGTTAGCCCATGCCTCATAGAAGCCAACTACATTCCCCATCATGAAGCACTAAGATAGGAAAATCCTGCTAAATGCTAAATAGAGTACAGCTAGGTATCCCAAAATACACGACGGTTTATAAAGTAATCTGGGGCAGGGACTATGTGAAACAATAATTTTAGTGGGTATGGACTATATATTAATGCATATTCAAAAAGAATACAGTTAGTATATATCAAACTTGTGATTTCTATAAATATATTTGCATATAGGGAGAGGTTGAAGCCAGTAGCAACATCAGGTAATTTACCTGATGTTAATCCTCAAAATTGTAGCTATGGTATCAGGCGATAAGAAGTTACAGTAAAAAGTAACGCTAGTGATGTGGATGAACCTAGAGTCTGTTGTATAGAATGAAGTAAGTCAGAAAGAGAAACATAAATATCGAATATTGACACATATACATGAAATCTAGAAAAATGGTACTAACAAACCTATTTGCAGGGCAGGAATACAGATGTAGACACAGAGAAAAGAAGACACAGTGGGGGCAAGGAGAAGGTAGGATGAATTGGAGAATAGCATTGAAATATATATATTACCATATGTAAAATAAACAGCTAGTGGAAAATGGCTGTATAACACAGGGAGCTCAACCTGGTTTTCTGTGATAACCTAGATGGGTAGGATGGGATGGGAGGTGGGAGAGAGGTTCAAGAGGGAGAGGAAATATATATACCTATGGCTGATTCATGTTGATATATGGAAGAAACCGACATAATATTGTAAAGCAATTATCCTCCAATTAAATTTTTTTTAATGTTATGGTGATGATGTATCAATGCCTGGTAACTAGGACATATTATAGCACAAAAAGCATTGAATTGAGAATAGGAAACATAGGCAAATTGAAAATAGTTAAACAGTAATAACAGTATTCTTGAACTTAGGGACTGTGTTTTCATTAAGATTACATACGTTTGCTATTGCTGCTGTTCCAAATAACCACAAACTCAGTGGCTTGAAAAAAAGTGAAAGTGGTAGTCGCTCAGTCGTGTCCGACTCTTAGCGACCCCATGCCCTGCAGCTCACCAGGCTCCTCCATCCATGGGATTTTCCAGGCAAGAGTACTGGAGTGGGGTGCCATTGCCTTCTCCAAGATGTATCTCATGCCTTACTTATTTAGCCATCATCTGACCCAAATGAGGAAGCCAAAGACTTCAGAGGTTAAATAATTTGACTAAGGTCATGCAGATAGTCAGTTGGGAGTTAATAAACAAACACAGGTCTGTACTGATCTCAAACAAAGCCTTTGCTTTGGCCACTACATTCTTTCACTTCATTCAATCTCTCTGAGCTTCATTTTCTTCATCAGTAAAAATAGAAGGTATAGCAGGTGACCTTTGAGGTTCCTGCCAGTTTAATGAACCATTATTTTTTCTACATTTAAATAGGCTTTTAAAGTATGAAACTGTGGGTCATTATTACCTCCATGATCACCTTCTGAGTTGCTGAAGTTATCACTTTTAATGGCAAGCAGAAATGAAACAATTACGTGATTTACTTCAAATATACCTGCTCTAAGTCCTTTCTGAACACTAAATTGCTATTGAAATTGAAAAAGAAGGACCTGATTTATATAAACCATATACATCTTTTTTTAAATAGGAAAATGTTTTTTTTAATTTTTTAAAAAATTTTAATTAGATGCTAATTACTTTACAATATTCTCTTGGTTTTTGACATACATTGACAAGAATCAGCCATGGGTTTACACGTTTTCCCCATCCTGACCCTCCCTCCTGCCTCCCTCCCCATCCTATCCCTCTGGGTCATCCCAGTGCACCAGCCCTGAGCACCCTGTCTCAGGCACCCTGGACTGGCGATCTGTTTCACATATGATAATACACATGTTTCAATGCTATTCTCTCAAATCATCCCACCCTCACCTTCTCCCACAGAGTCCAAAAGTCTGTTCTTTACATCTGTGTCTCTTTTGCTGTCTTGCATATAGGGTAATCATTACCATCTTCCTAAATTCCATATATATGCCTTAATATAATGTATTGGTGTTTTTCTTTCTGCCTTGCTTCACTCTGTATAATAGGCTCCAGTTTTATCCATCTCATTAGAACTGATTCAAATGCATTCTTTTTAATAGGTGAGTGATATTCCACTTTGTATATGTACCAGTTTTCTTATCCATTCATCTGCCAATGGACGTCCAGGTTGCTTCCATGTCCTGGCTATTATAAACAGTGCTGCGATGAACATTGGGGTACATGTGTCTCTTTCAGTTCTGGTTTCCTCAGTGTGTATGCCCAGCAGCAGTATTGCTGGATCATATGGCAGTTCTATTTCCACTTTTTAAAGGAATTTCTACACTGTTCTCCATAGTGGCTGTACTAGTTTGCATTCCCACCAACAGTGTAACAGGGTTCCCTTTCCTCCACACCCTCTCCAGCATTTATTGTTGGTAGATTTTTGGATAGCAGCCATTCTGACTGGCATGAGACGGTACCTCATTGTGGTTTTGATTTGCATTTCTCTGATAATGGGTGATGTTGAGCATCTTTAATGTGTTTGTTAGCCATTTGTATGTCTTCTTTGGAGAAATGTCTGTTTAGTTCTTCAGCCTACTTTTTGATTTGGTCACTTATTTTTCTGGAATTGAGCTGCAGGAGTTGCTTGTATATTTTTGAGATTAATTGTTTGTCAGTTGTTTCATTTGCTATTATTTTCTCCCATTCTGAAGGCTGTCTTTTCACCTTGCTTATAATTTCCTTCATTGTGCAAAAGCTTTTAGTTCAATTAGGTCCCATTTGTTTATCTTTTTCTATAAATGTCCCCTTCCCAAATTCCAATTTGATGTCCTTAAAAATGGCAGGATAACGGTTTATAAATTTCATTGAGAAACACTTATTATAAAGTAGAATTCTAATTAAATGCAGGACAAAATGATAGAAAATCATGATTTACAAATCCAAATGGGAATATTAAATATTGTGAATAAATACCCAAACTTTAGAATAGAAGAGAGTTTTTTAGTTGATGAAATTGATAATGGGAACTGGAATAATCAGACCTGAACAAAATGACCAATTTTAACATTTCTGTAAGTTGGAAAGCAAGACATTATTTGTCTCATGATGTGATGCATTAGGAGTGTACACAGCACCTATGAAATACTATCTAAACAATTTCACCTAAGTTATTGAAACTCTATATCTAACTGTGGTTCTCCAGGATCAGAGAGACAAAGTAAATGACAACACAAAGAAGAAATCAGCCAAATCCAAAATCTCAAAATGCAATCCCCAATGTAACTAAGAAATCAATCACATAAGAAAAACAGAATGAATTACGAAAAAGAGATAATAGAGGCAAAACATTTCAATGTAACTTATGACCTTTACATTCAAACAAACTAAATGTAAAAAGACTTTTTGAGAAGGCCTACATTTGGACATGAAGAAATAGCAAAGATTTCATCTACCTTCTCCAAACAGAAAACTAGAAAAACACTACAAGGGTTAGACATTCCAAAAGGAGAGATTAGTAAACACACTGTAATAAAAATTATCCAAATGAAGCAGAAAAAGGACAGAGACTGAATGCATCTTAGTGATCTGTGAGACAACAGCAAGTAGTTTAACATAAATATTAATAAACCAATATGTTAAATATGTTAATATGTTAAATATGTTCTGTTTAAATAAAGGCTGAACATTTTCTGAATTGGGTGATTTGTTGTTCAGCCACTCAATCATGCCCAACTTTTTGCAACTGCAGCACGCCAAGCTTCCCTGTCCTTCACTATCTCCTGGAGTCTGTTCAAACTCATGTCCACTGAGTCAGTGATGCTATCTAACCATCTCACCCTCTGTCACTCCTTTCTCCTCCTGCCATCAGTCTTTCCCAGCACCAGGGTCTTTTCCAACGATTAGGCTCTCAGCATCAGGTGGCCAAAGTATTGGAACTTCAGCCTCAGCATTAGTCCTGCCAATGAATATTCACAGTTGATTTCTTTTAGGATTGACTGATTTGATCTCCTTGCAGTCCAAGGGACTCTCAAGAGTCTTCTCCAGCACCACAATTTGAAAGAATCAATTCTTCATCACTCAACCTTCCTTATGGTCCAACTCACATCCACACATGACTACTGGAAAAACCATTGCTTTGACTCTACAGAATTTAATGATATACAAAGCTCAATTAATGCAGAACAGGGTTTTTGAGAAAGAAAACAAAAAAACCTCATAAGACCCATTACATAAGTGGAACTAGGGTAAGAAATAAAATAGATTTCTTGTCATTAACTATGTGAGCCAGAAGGAAGTGGAACAATATTTTTTAAAGTACTGAGAGGAGCTAGGGTTAGAGGAGAATTTTATCAACCTAATTCTAAATCTAGCAAAAATGTCTTTCAAAAATGAAGGGAAAAAAAATCTAGATTTTCTTTCAAAGAAACAAAAATTCAGAGAGATTTCATTTCTAGATGCTCTGAATGAGACAACTTGTTAAAGGAAGTTCCCTGAACAAGTAAAATGATACCAGACAGAAACTCAGATCTTCACAAAAGAAAGGACACCAGCAATGGCAAGTAGACAGATAAATATTTAAAACTTTTCCATTTTGTGTTTCAGTTAGAGATCAAGCAAAACTAGTAACAATATATTGTAGAGTTTATAATATAAGTATGTCTAAGAAAATAATAGCAATGTATTATGGGTTTATAATATGGTATGAACACAGTAGTGAAAGGATGGGATGGGAGAAATGAAAATAGATTGTTGTAAGTTTCTTTCATTTTTCCGTGAAATAATATAAATTTTTTAAGTTAATGAGGAATACTGTGAACATACAGCAACCATGAAAAACTAAATCAGCAAGGATAAACTGACAAGCTTTTAAGCCAGTAACGGCCATAAAATGAAATCATGAAAAATTCCCAATCCAAAGGAAGAAAAGAAAAAAGGGAAAACAAGGAACCAAGAACAGATATGATAAATACAATAACAAATAGCAAGATGATTGATTAAACCCAAATAGATCAATAATCACCTTAAATGTGAAGGATATACACTACAACAAAAGCAGACATTTTTGTAATAAATAAAAAGATGAAATAAACCATATGTTGTCTACAAAAATGTAAAAGGAGAATAAAAATGTAAAATGTAAAATGAGGGGAAAAATAAGCCATAGAAAGACTAATCATGATTATGTCAGTGAACAGCTTATTATGCTTTCTTGTTTTTCATGTGAGATGATGCTGTGCAATAATTCCTAGAACAAAAAGGGTCTATCTGACATAAACAGATAGAGAGATATTCCATGTTCCTGAGTAGGAAGAATCAATATTGTGAAAATGACTATACTACCAAACACAATCTGTAGATTCAATGTGATCCCTATCAAATTGCCAACAGTGTTTTTCACAGAACTAGAACAAAAAATTTCACAATTCATATGGAAACACAGAAGACCCTGAATACCCAAAACAGTCTTAAGAAAGAAGAATGGAGCTGGAGGAATCAACCTTACTGACGCCAGATTATATTACAAAGCTACAGTCATTAAGACAGTATGATACTGGCACAAAAACATAAATATAGACCAACAGAACAAGATAGAAAGCTCAGAAATAAACCCATGAACCTATGGGTACCTTATTTTTGACAAAAGAGACAAGAATATACAATGGGGCAAAGACAGCCTCTTCAACAGGAAAACTGGATGGCTACATGTAAAAGAATATAATTAGAATACCTCCCAATGCAATACTCAAAGATAAACTCAAAATGGATTAGAGACCTAAATGTAAGACCAGAAACAATAAAACTCTTAGAGGGAAACATAGGCAGAACTCTTGATGATGTAAATCAAAGCAAGATCCTCTATGACCCGCCTCCTAGAGTAATGGAAATAAAAACAAAAGTACACAAGTGGGACCTAATTAAACTTAAAAGCTTTTGCACAGCAAAGGAAACTATAAGCAAGGTGAAAAGACAACACTCAACATGGGAGAAAATAATAGGAAATGAAACAGCTGACAAAGGATTAATTTCCAAAATATACAAGCAGAACACACCACTCAATACCAGAAAAACAAACAACCCAATCAAAAAGTGGGGAAAAGACCTAAACAGACACTTCTCCAAAGAAAACATACACTTGGCTAACAAACACATGAAAAGATGCTCAACATCGCTCATTATTACAGAAGTGTGAATCAAAATTACAATGAGACATCACCTCACACCAGTCAGAATGGCCATCATCAAAACGTCTACAAACAATAAATGCTGGAGAGGGTGTGGAGAAAAGAGAATGATCTTGCACTGTTGGTGGGAATGTAGATTGATACAGTCACTATGGAAGACGGTATGGAGATTCCTTGAAAAACTAGGAAGAAAACCACTATATGACCCAGCAATCCCACTCCTAGGCATACGCCCTGAGGAAAACAAAACTGAAAAAGACACATGTATCCCATTGTTCATTGCAGCACTATTTACAATAGCAGAACTTGGAAGCAACCTAGATGTCCGTCAACAGATGAATGGATAAAGAAGTTGTGGTACATATACATAATGGAATATTACTCAGCCATAAAAAGGAGTACAACTGAATCAGTTTCAATGAGGCAGATGAAACTAGAATCTATTATACAGAGTGAAGTGAGTCAGAAAGAGAAAGATAAATACCTAATTCTAATGCATATATATGGAATCTAGAAAAATGGTACTGAAGAATTTATTCACAGGGCAACAGTGGAGAAACAGCCATAGAGAATAGACTTATGGACATGCGGAGAGGGGAGGAGAGGGTGAGATGTATGGAAAGAGTAACATGGAAATTTACATTATCATATGTAAAATAGATAGCCAATGGGAATTTGCTGTATGGCTCAAGAAACTCAAACGGGGGCTCTGTAGCAACGTAGAGGGGTGGGGTGGGGAGGGAGATGGGAGGGAGGTTCAAAAGGGAGGGGATATATATATACCTATGGCTGATTCATGTAGAGGTTTGGCAGAAAACAGCAAAATTCTGTAAAGTAATTATCCTTCAATAAAAAATAAGTTTTTAAAAAAGGGTCTATCAAATATGCACATGACATCTTCAAAACTGAGAAACAGAGAATGCTAGCAGGTGCCAGAGAGTACATAGGAAAGAGAGGCTTTCTGCATTTCATTTGGTATGGAATTCAAGCTAAATGAGCAGCTAGGTGAAGGTCAAAGCAAGGCCCATAGCTGGTTAGGCTGGATTGCCTCTGAAACAGTTGAATATCTCATCTGTTTATGAAGCATGTGATGTTTCAGATCTCCTCCTCAGCAACAGAGAGCCTGTCCAAAAAGCGTCAACCAAGAATTAGAAAAAGTAAGCCAGGGACATTCTAAATAATGATTTCATACTTTGGATTTATCCTGGGTTTCCCTGAGTTTCCAAGGTAACCATTTATTGTAAAGTCTTGGCATCTTTTGGGTTAAGTTATAGGGTAAAATCCTGTAAAATTAGTGGAGCAGAGCTCTTTTGAGGTCCTTGAGTGTATCAGGCAGCTCAGGCCAAGGTCTGGCTCAGGGACCATAGCTTGCTCCTCCACTCCCACCCTCTGTGCACTGGGATGGAGAAGTAGTGGAACAGGTTTTATCAAATCTTCAGAATTGTTTTTACCATTCAGGACAGGCTAGTATAGGGAGCAACAGAGGGAAAACATCATTTGCTACTCTTTATATTAATTCATAGCACTTTAGCAAGGAACATGATGAAGACCTTAACCTGGAGATCTGTCTTAGGAACCCTGGGATAAGGAGTGTGGCCACCAGGAAAACTGTGCGCAGGAGAGCATCTCAATCTCTTGGAACAGAAGTGAAGGAAATCTCAGAAGAAATATTAATCATGCTCATTTCACCTTCTCACCCTATTCTCCACCTTGAACAAAGAGTAGGGAAGACATTTCCCCCAGAAGAAGATGACTCTTCAACAAAGAAAGGCAGAACAAATCTCTGCTGCTAGCCCCGGAAGGGAGGGAGGTCCTGAAACAGGCTAGTTACGCTGAGACATAAGATTATTGAGCCCATCTTAAAATGGAGATTCAGTGAAGAATGGTATGTTTCACAGGCTGATGTTGCACTATGATTCTGACTCTGGGGAGCCTAGCATGATCTCCTCAATAGCAAGAGAGACATATAGTCATCATCTACTTATAAACTTTCATCTTATGTACTTTTAAAATTATAAACAAACTGACACCCCAAAGCACAAGACTCTGAACTCTGCCACTACTACAGATGCTGTCATTGGTTACGTTGGTCGTTGAGGGCTCAACCATCCTTCGGTGTGTTAGTCCACACCCTGATTGCTTCTGTTTTCCTTATTTTTGGTATGTGCTTAATTTTTGATGAGTACAGAGACACAGAGATCTTTGAAAGTGCCATTAATTTAAGGTTATGATGGACAATGGAAATAAAGTTAAAAACTTTTTTAAAAATGAAAAGTGGCAAAAAGATTACAGAAGTACACAGATTTGTGAGATGAGTCATCTTTCAGGAGGAACAATTCTGAAGGACAAAGAGCAAACCATGAAAAGTGAAAACCTCTGGGTCTAAGCAAAGGACAGTAATCAGCAAGAGACAAGGAAAAGTGATTGATGAAATGGAATAGTGTTAATATCAAAAGACTGTTAACCTAATATTAATTCAAGAGAAGGCCAGAAGGGTACTGGAGAATTTAACTATAGAAGTCAGCTACAGAAACCTTTTTATCTCAATAGTTCCTATGGTTTCATTGTTTAGAGGCTCTTATGAGTCTGTGAATCAGAATGGGAGTTGATTGGGCTATCAGCTATCAGCTGTCACTGCTGAGATATTTCTGACATCACCTGCTGATGCCATGGGGTCAGATGAGGTAGGAACTCTGGGATAACGAGTTTGGCCACCTTAAATGGAGGTGATCTGATCTAAAATGACCTGTAAATGGAAGTGATTTTGCCACAATAGAAGTTTGATATGGTTGACACTGGTTTACTTTTCCAAAAAGATGCCCCAGTAGAATACAGGTCAGTACAAAATGAAACAAGATGCCTACTATTAAAGTTTAAACCCTTAATCATGAAGGACTTAGGAACAGAAGGACATACGAATAGCCCTTAAACCCAATCTTTGTGCAAACAGAGGTTTGCGCTGGATTAAAGCTATCTTGGGGAGCTCTGATTGAGGTGTCATCACTGGGGCTGGTCCACTACAGAGACATCCATGCCATTGGAGATGAGGATGGTGGTAGTTCTCAGCAGAGAATATGACACTCAGTTTTGAACATGGAAAGGCAGAGGGAACAGGGAGTTATAAGGGCAGCAGAGGAGGAGTCTCTCAGAACCACATGAAATTTCAGGAAAAGAATTTAAAAGAGTTTATGTATTCTTCCCAAGTCTACCCTTTAGCAAAATAGGGGAATGAGTTGGCAAAGCAGAAATCCCATGGCCTCCGTGACTCTACCTCCAAGACCAGTAGGGTTCCATGAAAAAGAGCCACTGTTCTCACATGCCCACTGAAGAAGTGAAAATGTGTTTAAAGTGCTCAAAAGGCACGTTATTGAGTGAGTGATAGGTGCGCAATGAAGAACTGAAATGAAGTAAAAGTTCATTGAACATAAGTGTTAACTCTTGCTAAGTGACAGAAAGAACCATCTTTGTTTACTGCCTTTATTTGGGAATGAAAGTGAAAGTGAAGTCCCTCAGTCGTGTCTGACTCTTTGTGACCCCATGGACTGTAGCCTGCTAGGTTCCTCTATCCATGGAATTCTCCAAGCAAGACTACTGGAGTGGGTTGCCATTTCCTTCTCCAGGGGATTCTTCCCAACACAGGGATCAAACCCAGTTCTCCTGCACTGCAGGCAGACTCTTTACTGTCTGAGCCATTTGGGAATGAGGTTAAGGAAAAACTAAGATGAGTTAAAATTAAAATACAGAGTAAACTAAACAGATCTCTATCTACAAAAGAATAGGAATTTGAGGGGAGGGGAATGAGGGGTAAATGGGCTGCAGGGAGGAATGATAAATGAGTTAGAGACAGAGGGGGAGGAAATTCCTGGTTTGGGGAATTGCCACAATACTTTAAGAAGAAAGATGCCAGGTTTCCATTGAGAAAAGAAAGTGCAAATGTGACACTTTCCATTTTATATTGTGTAACCTTAGTCCTAAACCTTGAGTGAAGACTACCATACACAGTCCTGAGTCATGGTTCTCTGGATGAAAAAGGATTAGCTGAGTACCCAGGAACCATACAGTGCTGGAAAGGAACATAACAAATGCAGCATAGCCCAGAGAACTCACTACAGGTAAGAATTCTAAGAGAAAGCCTCATTATCACAATCATCACCATCCTCCTGCCCTGCATATACTCCTACTCATCACCACCATCACCATTGAGGATTTCTGATATGTAAGAAAACACCAGATATGTCACTGTATATTTCATGGGCTTCAAACCAATTGTATCTAAATATTAAAGGGCAAAGTAGCCAGAACAAGTGGAGATCTGAGACATGGTGGAAACAGCTAAAATCTGAGTCTACACTGTAAACAGAGCACCCTGAACCCTGTCACTAAGAGCAGCACAGTTCCTGGTTTAACTTAATGCCTTATGGAGCATTTCTCAGAGATGTGAAGAAAAGTCCCAGAAGAAAAAACTGAGTAGATCACAGGCCTGGAGACAGTGAACCTTCCTGTATTAGAGAGATCCCTGGGCAATTTCTCAATGCCTTGGGGAAAGATGTTCATTGCTCCTAGTTCTTCTGGCAGAATCACTGCGTATATTAATATATTTACTTCCCGTCTTCCATTCGCTTTGGAATGGGATGCAAAAATCTTCCCCAGTGACTGCCAAAGTTTAGTGCCTCTGAGAAGTCAGAGAACTTAAAAATGAACCCAGGATGAGGACGTGTTGGATGTCTTAGAGATATCTAACTGTGAAGAACCCTAACATTGCTAGAAATTAATTCTTTATCTAAAGAAGGCTTCTGATACTTCTTCAGACACTTATAATTTTTAATTTTTGCTTTTGTTTTTTATTTAAGCTCTGATAGAATATAGAATGTAATATGGAATCTAACAAAGCACTAAACCCAACAGCTTTGGTTTTTCTGCTCAGGATGTGTGCTTAATCATTTCCATGATCAAAATACATAATTACTTGTACACACTAGACATGAGATTGACAGAACCACAAGGTTCTGTTTCTTCAGCTTTTCTTAAGACAGCCTATCATTCCTATCCCCTCATAAACAGTGGTCAAGGACTTTGTGCTTATATCTGAAGTGCTTTCCAACATGACATATTTTAACTCTGATACTTTTGCAAAGTATCTTCCTTTTCCCAGTAAGTTGTCTCCTGAAAAGCAGTTTACCCCCTGGATGTCTGCAAATCAAACGTATATTAAAGATAACCAGGAAACTTAGTCTTTGTGAAAACCCTAGCAAAAAGTAATTTTGTAGTGCAAACAACAGCCCCTAATTCATTGGTTCTATGAGTTTGTATATAAGCAGACTTGCTTTAAGTCAATGATATCTATATACTTTAAAACGTGACCAAACTACTATAAAGCTACCTTTATGACCTATATGACCTCTTTTTATCCCCTCAATCCCAATTAAACTAGAACTCTGCAATCCTATAGCAAATCTCAGCCACATGATACGCTAGTGTCCCGTTCGCACTTCTTTTCTTTATGGAATGACTTTCTAATTGGCTTAAGTATAAAATAATTGTGTTACAAAAGAAAAGTACCCATTATCATTAAATCTGCACCATTAACATTAACAGAGAGGAAGGAGGAGCTAAGGAAGATTGGGTCCTCTAAACCCCCAGCCTAAGATTAAATGTGTACTAATCTATCATTGTATCTGTCTATAAAAGCATTCCGCTGCTGCCTCAGCCTTCACACTGCACGGAACCAGTTCATATATATTTCCCATTTGGGGCTATGGGCAAAGTTCCACCGAGGTCCGGTCCAGCAACCTCCCCCAGGGCTTTCAGGGTCATAAGTCCTGCAGGTTTACGATGGTTTGGTTTTAACTTCTGACTACATTGGGCAAGATTTTACATACCTGATGATAGCAAGCCTTGCAGCGGGCCAAAAAGCCCTGCAATCCAATTGGTGGTAAGTCCTGCTAATTCCCTGAAGTCTAGCAAGGAAGCTGAGAAAAAGGATAAAACACACAAAAAAATAGAATTGTTGCTAGGCGTACACAATCTGGCCGTCAGAAAGTGTTTGAGGATTGATTTGAAAAAAAAAATGTATGCTTGTGAATTTTTATGTAGAGAACGTGCCTTGTGAATTCTATGGCCATGCTGCACTTGACCACGGTGTCCCCACAACTCATTTCGCAAATCTCGGGGAATCAAAGACTTGAATCCTGGAAGTCATAACCAATAAAGGGACCATAGGACCAGCAAGAGCTCCCTGACTTTTTACAACATGCTTCAGTCTCCCATGAAACATTTCCCGACCATGCTTTCTCCTTCAAGCCTCCCTGGTACTTTCAATGGGTTAAAACATGTTTAGAAATATACTTTCTGAAGATCCTATCTTTGGGTGTCGTTTATGGTTCTGATTAATGATCTCCACCCTACATTTATTTTGCTTCCAAGAAATAAAAGGCACCAAAAAGTTCATTTACCTTTATTTCTTCTTTTCTTTCTTTTTTTTAAAGATTATATTTGGACCCAAATATCAGCCTATGGATTAAAAGAGGCCCCTTTTGCAAAAAGATCTGAGCGTTCTCTAGTAGGACTGTGTTACATTCCAACACACTGTCAAAATGTCACTCTCTGACAGCCTCCCCCTCCTAGCTCTAACCTAAAACCAGACATGTAATCACTAAAATATTCCATACTTCTTTTACAAAATGAAGGAAAGAGATGGGTTTTGATCAGTAGTGAGATGTGCCTCAGTCACATCTGATGCAATGTTTCATGTGACAGACAAATTCAGCTACTACCAGAGTTTTGGGGGGCCTTTTTTTAAGTGATTTTTTTTCCTCTACAAGCTTTCAGCACTGTCATTAAATGTTTGACTCTTTAGGTTAATCCTGGTGGGAGCGGGTGTGGTAGTAAAACTTCTTAAGCCTTTTTGCTGGGGATAATTATTCAACAAATATTTCTTGAATTTTTACCAAGTGTTCAGCCTGTGCTACAGGTTGGAGAAGATATGTAAGCCACGCAAGATATGTTGGTTCCTCTCAAGAAGCTCATAATTAAGATGGGGAAAGAGGGCTAAGAGCATGAAGCAACACCCGGCATACACAGTGGTGTATCATGGAGGTCAGGTTATCCAGTTCATCTAATATGAATGGTTCAGAACCTCTTCTGGGTCCAGAGGCACTTGGTAGTTCAGAAGAAGGCTATGTAGTCTCTCCCCAGAAATAAGCATATGGTTTATACACACAAAATTTCACGGATTCCAAAGAAGAGAGGGATGGTCCATGAAATTCCTGAAATCCACTCACGAATGCAGGAGCAGTTTATGGATCCCTCCCCTAAGAACTATTGAAGTTCAGAGGAGAAGCTCAGTGAATTCAAAGGGAAGTTAAATATGGTTTGGGGAAGGCATTAGGATTTAAAATTTACTTTGGATGGCTGATGAGATTTAGGGGAAGAGAAAGGAAATGAATCTTTATGAGAGACATAGTAAATAGCTTATATAAGTCATCTCATTTAATCTACAGAGTAAGTCAGCGAAGAAGGTTCTTTGTCCCCTATTCTGAATGGAAGAAATGAACACTGGGAAAGCTTCATAAATTTCCCAAGATGATTCTCAGCTATTTAATTCCTTAGCTGAAGTGAAACAAACATCTATGTAAAAACAGATCCCAAGCTATTTCTACTACACACTCCATTGAAGAGAAGAGATAATAAATCTTGTCTTCTAGTGTGCATACATTGAGAGGCTGGAGGTGAGGAGGAGTGGAAGAATGCTTTCCTAGCTCTCTAGGAGAGATACATACTCTAATGTTATTATATTAGATGAACTGAGGACATCTAGTAAAGCTAGGAGTGAATTATGGTGACTTTCCTTTTCAGGCCATTATATGGTTTCTGGGATAAAATAGGATTACTGTTTTCAACTTTCTGTTCTGTCCTTGTACTAAGATAATACCCATTTTACATGTGACAGTCCATACTTCCTAGTAGGCAGAGTATATAACATCACACCATCGACCCTTGAAATGGACCTTGTGAATCAATAGCCTTGGCCAATGGAATATGAGTGGAAGTGTTGTTGTGCCAGTTCAGAGCCAATGCTTAAAATAGAGGTGTTTTCTTTTACCCCTCCTGATCCTCTACCCTCCATCATAAGGATAATATGCCATAGCTAGTGGGATGAGAAGATACATGGAACAGACAAACCCAGCTTGTAGCCTAGAGGCAATTCTAGCTAAGCCCAGTTAAGCCATCAGAGCTATAGCTGACTTGCAGAACTGTGAGAAATAAGTGGGGTAAGTGATTGAGATTTTGAGACTGTTTGTTACCACAGAAAACCCTGATTTTGAAGCATGACCTCATTTTGAGAGCAACCAGTAGGCTGTGTCACCAGAGAAATTCAAATAACATCAGGGAAAATTCCAGAACCAACCTGAGGTAACTAGGTTGCCTCAAGTCAGGGATAATGTGGACAAGATAGGACTCTTGACCTCTTTTCTCTATTGTCAGCCCAGGGCTTAGCCTCTAGAAAGATGGTTGGAGGCTAAAGATCTTTCAAGGAAGGTGTTCTTGGTGAAACAATCCTAGCTAAATTAAATTCAAGAAAATGATTTGACTTTAGGTTTTCTCTTTTCTCCCTCTTTCTCTATGCAGAGGAGGCATAAAATATATATGACAAAAAATACAGAGAACCAGAAAACTTAGTTCACAAGGTTGGCAACCAGAGTGAATAACAGCGTGTGCTGTACTTTTAGAATCCTTATGCATATACAGACATCATCACACATGTGCTAGCTCTTACCAATGATTTCTGTGAGCACTTTGTTTTAGTAATTGGTCACACAGTCTCAATGTAAACCCTGACAGGGCCTAGTTAGCATTCTCTCATTCTCTGTTAAGGGTTGTGTAGATGATGGTGTACCAGTGAACAGACAGAAGACTACCAACTTCTCATTAACACAACTCTAAGACCTACTTACTTTAATGCAGTTAAAAGTCAGTCTGTGGCCTCAGCAAAAAGACTTTTAAAGACATTTTAACAACCATGTGAAGTCTACAAGGTACAGCTAAAGCAGTCCTAAAGGGGAAATTCATAGTGATACAGGCTTTTCTCAAAAGTCAAGAAAAATCTCAATAAACAAACTAACCTGCTACCTAAAAGAATTAGAAAAAGAAGAACAAACAACATCCAAAGTGAATAGAAGAAAACAATAAAGATCAGGGAGGACATGAATAAACTAGATTAAAAAATAGAAAAAAATCAATAAAACCAAGAGCTTGTTTTTTGAAAGAATAAACAAAATTGATAAACCTCTGGCCAGGCCCACCAGGAAGAAAAGAGATAGGACACAAATAAAATAAGAAATGAAAAAAGAGAAATTGTTGGTTGATACAAATACTGCAGAAATATTAAAAAAAAATAAGAGAATACTATGAATGATTATATACCAACAAATTTGACAATCTAGAAGAAATGGACATGTTTCTAGAAACATACAGCCCACCAAAACTGAATCAATAAGAAATAGATAATTTGAACAAACTGATCACTAGGAGTGAAATAGAATCTGTAATTTAAAATTCCATGCAAACAAGAGTTCAAGATCAGATGACTTCACTGGGCAATTCTACCCAACATATAAAGAAGAACTTACACTGATTCTTCTCAAACTCTTCCTAAAAACTAAAGAGAAAGGAACACTGTCAAAGTCATTCTATGAAGCCACCATCACCTTGTCACCAAAACTAGACAAAGACACTACCAATAAAGAGAATTACAGGCCAATATCTTTGATGAACATAGATGCAAAAATCCTCAATAAAATATTAACAAACTGAATCCAAGAATACTTAAAAAGAATCATACACCATGATCAAATTGGATTTATCCCAGGGTCACAAGGATGGTTCAACATTTGCAAATCAATCAATGTGATATAAAATATCAACAAAAGAAAAGACAAAAGCCACATGATCATCTCAATAGATGCAGAAAAAGCATTTGATAAAATTCAATATCCATTTATGATAAGAAACTCTTACCAAAGTGAGGACAGAGGGCATACACCTCAGCATAATAAAAGCTATTTATGACAGATTCACAGTCTACATAATTCTCAACCATGAAAACTGAAAGCCTTTCTGCTAAAATCTGGAATGAGACAAGAATGCCCACTCTCACCACTTCTACGTAACATAGGACTTCCAATAAGTGGAAGTCCCTAGCCACAGAAATCAGATAAGAAAAAAAAATAAATAAAGGATATCTAAATTGGAAGGGAAGGGGCAAAATTGTCATTATATGCAGATAACATGATACTATGTATAGAAAACCCTAAAAACTCCACACAAAAACTACTAGAACTGAAAACAAGTTAAGCAATGTAGCATGATGTAAGATTAACATGCAGAAATACATTGCATTTCTTTACAATAACAATTAGTTGTCAGAAAGAGAAAGTCAAAGTAAATCCCTTTAAAATCACATCAACAAAACACACCACAACCTAGGATTAAACCTGGCCAATGAGGTGAAACTCTTTTTAATTTATTTATTTTAATTTGAGGCTAATTACTTTACAGTATTCAGGTGGGTTTGCCATACATTGACATGAATCAGCCATGGGTGTTCCCCATGTGCTGGGGATGTGTCCCCGTCCTGAAACCCCCTCCCACCTCCCTCTCCATCCCATCCCTCAGGGTCATCCCAGTGCACCAGCCCTGAGCACCCTGTCTCATGCATCGAACCTAGACTGGCGATCTATTTCATGTATGATAATATACAGGTTTCAATGCTATTCTCTCGAATCATCCAACCCTTGCCTTCTTCCAGAGAGTCCCAAAGTCTGTTTTTTACAGGTCATCATTACCATGTTTCTAAATTTCATATATATGCATTAATATACTGTATTGGTGTTTTTCTTTCTGACTTACTTCATAAAGGAAATTGAAGATGATTCAAAGAAATGGAAAATATATCCCATGCTCTTAAAGAAGAATTAATATTGTTTAAATGTTCATACAACCCAAAGCAATCTACAGATTTAATGTTATCCCTATCAAATTATTCATAACATTTTCACAGAACTAGAACAAATAATTCCAAAATTTAATGGCACCATAAAAGACCTAGAATTGGCAAAGCAATCCTGAGGGGGAAAAAACAGCTGGAAGCATACCTCCTCAGACTTCAGACAACACTACAAAGGTTCAGTAACCAAATGACAAGATATTGGCATAAAAACAGACATATAGAGCAATGGAATAGAATAGAGAATCCAGAAATAAACCCATACACCTAAGGTCAAGTAATCTTCTACAATCTTCAAGCAAGATAGACAATGAAAAAAAGAGAGTCGCTTCAGCTAGTGGTGTTGGGAAATAGGGACACCTGTATGTAAATCTTTGCAGTTAGAGCACTTCCTCACATCATACACAAAAATAATCTTGAAATGGCCTAAAGATTTAAATATAAGACAGGACATAATAAACCTCCTAAATGAAAACACAGGCAAAACATTCTCTGACATTTGTCATAGCAACATTTTCTTAGGTCAGTCTTCCAAGGCAAAAGAAGTAAAAGCAAAAATTTTAAAAAAAAAAGGAACCTAATGAAACATACAAGCTTTCAAAGAGCAAAGGAAACTATAAACAAAAGGAAAGGACAACCTATGGAATGAGAGAAAATATCTGCAAACCATGAGACTGACAGGGCTTAATTTCCAAAATATATAAACAGCTCATACAGCTCAATATCAAAAAATCAAACAACCCAATAAAAAAATGGGCAAAAACCCTAAATTGACACTTCTCCAAAAGAGAGACACAGATAGCCAATAGGCACATGAATGCTCAACATTGCTAACTATTAGAGAAATGCAAGTCTAAACTATACCGAAGTATCACCTCACACCAGTCAGGATGACTGTCATCAAAAACTCTACAGATAATAAGTGCTTGAGAGGATGTGGGGAAAAGGAACCCTTCTACACTGTTTGTAGGAACGTGAACTGGTACAGCCACTATGGAGAACAGTATGGAGGTTCCTTAAAATACTTAAAATAGAGCTACCATATGATCTAGCAATCCCACTTCTGGACATTTAACTGGAGAAAACTTTAATTTGAAAAGACATATGCACCCCAATGTTCATAGCAGCACTATTAATAATAGCCAAGACATGGAAGCAACCTAAGTGTCCATCAACAGATGAAGGGATAAAGAAGAATGGGAATATTTACACAATGGAATACTATTCAGCAATAGAAAAGAATGAAATAATGTCACTTGCAGCAACATGGATGGGCCTAGAAATTAGCATACTGAATGAAGTAAGTCAGACAGAGAAAGACAAATATATGATATCACTTATTCTGGAACCTAAACTATACAAATGAACTCATTCATAGAACATAAACTAACTCACAGACATAAAAATCCAAACAGATACACATTACTCTATATAAAATAACAGCAAGATCCTATGGTATAGCACAGGGAATTATATTTAATATCTTATAATAATGTATGGGCTTCCTTGGTGGCTCAGATGGTAAAGAATCTGCCTGCAGTGCGGAAGACCTGGGTTCGATCCCTGGGTTGGGAAGATCCCCTGGAGGAGGGCATGGCCACTCACTCCAGTATTCTTGCTGGAGAATCTCCATGGACAGAGGAGCCTGGTGGGTTACAGTCCATAGGGTTGCAAAGAGTCCGACACAACTGAGTGACTAAGCACGACACAGCACATAATAACCTATAATAGAAAAGAATCTGAAAAAGAATATATATCTTTGTGTGTATTTGGAATTGAATCACTTTGCTGAACACCAGCATCTAACAAAACACTGTAAATCAACTATACTTGAACAACAACAACAAAGTATATGAACCAAAAAAAAAAGTACATTCTATACTTTTTTTGATCCTGCCTCTCAGCTATTCTACTAAAACTGCAGAGGACCTGGCTCAGAGCCCTTGAGTGCTGGTGAAGGAGAAGCAGGACAGTGGGAAGAAATCTTCACATATGTGTCTTTTTGTTCCACCCAACCGAACACATCCTGACACCCTGACAAGACATCATCAGTGTGTAGGACATTCCATCAGAGGGAGCCTAGAGTGATGCTTGTTCACTTCAGGTTTTGTAAAGGGAGCTACTTGGAGTCTGCAGTTTTGGCTGCACAACTGTGCTGGGCTTTAGCAGCTCAAATGTTGGAGCCTAAGCCTTGCTCCAGCGCCAAACATTTGTCCGCACCCTGCCCATGCAGCAGAGACTCGGCTCTGCCAGCATACCTGTGACTGGAGGAAGGCACTCCTTTTTCCATCCCACCGTGGGACGCGTGTCACGTGGCAGTGAAGTCAAAGAGGCTGGTCACACGTCTTGAAGTGAGCTGCAGGCCGGGCCTCAGGTGAGTCAGAAAACCTGGTCCGCAGCCCCCGGTAACCAACCTCTGGGTGGGGAGGACGCAAGCTCACAATCTGCTCTCCGCGTTTCGTGGCTTTTACATTCAGGTGTTTCTAAGCTCTGCTGTTGGATCGTTAGAGTTTACAGGATCTCTCTACATAAGGTGAATGGGCTGAAAGATAAGATGGTTTCGTCAATGTAGTCTTTCTGTCAATGCAGCCTCCCCAGACAATGAGAAACTGTGTTACAGGAAACCTGTTCCTCAATTAGAAGCCTCCCTGTCTTAGCAAGCTCATCGAAGCTGAATAGACCTTTCTTTCCTGTCAGCTAAGTGATGCATTATCTACAAGGATATCAACATAGCCATATTTTGGACTAAAGGGCTTTTTGACTTTTAAGAAATGGAGATTGGGAGAAAATTGGGTTTAAAATGCCGTCTGGCTTAGAGGCTCTTATTCAACCTCTCTAATCAGTTCAACAAAATACCTATAAAGACACAGAAAAAAATGCAAGCTTATGCCACCACCAAAACTGGAACTAAATAACCTATTTTCAGAATCTAGGATCAACTTCCATTAACTGTAAGACTGGAAAAATGGGATTAAAACCACAGACCATGACACCTGGTGCTATAGCCACAGAAATAGAGCAAACTTCCCTCGACCGCACTGAAGACAGACAGGAAGAGGGAAGTAGCCCCTGCCCCTCTCAGGATGTGGCCCCTGCTCAGACATGCAGAGCCTACTCACTGGTTAACAGGGGCCCTATGTGGTGGTTCTCTGGGGACTTGTGCCATCCTCATCTACCTCTCATCCTAGCCCCACACCTTCTCTCTTACATTTAGTCAGATATAGGAATGCCCAGCAAACGCATGGAAAGTACAGTTCTCTAAATCACAACAGGCAGCACTGCTTTCCAGAAGCAGTCCCAGGAAGGACACACGCGGAAGTGACAGCCCTTTAGGATTTCCATCAGAGTCCGTGTCAGGAGGTGAGAGTGAGGTGAAAAGAAATGTCAGTCGACCAGGAGCTCTTGAGACCTCTCAGCCTAGGGTTTGAGGAGGGTCTAGAAGCTGTGGTCGTGAACATGCTCTTCAGCTGCTCAGATGAAGAATGAAATTGAAGACATACCACAGACTCTGTGTATGAAAAATACTGAATCTTCCATTCTTTAAAAATAAGAAAAGTGAAAAACTAAAATCAGACCTATTTAAAACGTTAGACAAAAAATAAATAAGTAAAAGGACACTGACTCTGAAGACTTATAGGATGAACCAAAATTTGAAAATGATTTTTTATAGTAACCAGTAGGAAATTTTAGAAAACCATGTCTCATCCTCAGTAAGAAGACAGAGAGAGGCAAAAAACACCTTGAAAACTGGCTACAGTGATAAACCAACAAATGAGAGGAAATGAATGATGAGCAGGTAAGAGTTCTACCAAGAGTAGAACAGAGCTATGACCTCTCCAAAAACGTTGCCTTGTTCAGTTGAACTAAATGGAGGGGAAGGAAATGAGCTCTTCCAAAGCTGCTGCATCTGCCATTTCCCATCGGTCAATGGTAAGGAAAAAGCTCACCGTGGGAGAGGGAGAAATTCCAGAAACCACCGGGTCTGTAAACAGAACAACTAGAATGGACACACACCTCTCTAACCAGTGAGTCTTAGGTGTCCCGGGTCCAGGTCTGGGTAGACTTCTCAGGTCCAGGTGGAAATGGGGGTATGCTGCAGTGGGGGCTTATTTTGTACTGAGGGAGCACTTCTCTATCAAGGGATTGAGAGCAGATCTTCTTGTAACTCTCTTAGCAAATGTAGGGAGAGGAGACCCAAATGGTGATGCCCACTTCCATGGTTCAAGAGGAAAAAAAAAAAAATAAACCTCTGGGATGTCAATGAACATCTGGAGAGTCAGCCAGCAACAAGCAGCCTACAGGAATTTGCAGAGATAGCTGTGCTCCTGGGTGGGCCACCACACATTCCATGATGTGAAGCATCTAAATTTAGTTCCTGGTGTCATGTTAGATATGATTTACTCTGAATTCCTTATTATGCCTCTCCCACAAATCAAATCATGCTACAGTATGCACTTAATTGGGGTTGAAATCCTTCCAAACATGTTTGGTGCTTGTTAACTTCCTCTTTCTTTGAGGTTAACCAAAAGACAACGATGAAAATCTTCACCATCAGCCATCTAGAAAGAAATAGATGAAGTGCTAAAATAATAACACCCAGAGTTAGAACTGTGACAAACATCATCAATCAGATCCCTGCAGGCCAACCACACCTCCAGCTGTTAGGCTATCGGGCCTCATCATCTCCATAGGGCTGGGCTGGAGCAGCAGGTCAAAGGGAGGCTTCCCATCAGAGCCAAGCCACTGACTCATTGGTTGGTCCTCTTCCCCTTCTATCAACTTCAGCACATCCATGACCAGGATGCTGGGGAAGCCTCCTCCTGGGAGCTGACCAGCTTGCTGCACAAGAGAAAGGTTTCTGAGTGGTGGGTGATGGTTGTGTGGGTGTGGGTGTGGTGAAGTAGAAAGATGAAGGACTTTAGACTCTTGATGAGTTCTGGCCTGCTAGTGAAGAGTTGCATGATTTCATCTCCTGGAGCTTCTGCAAAAGGAGAGTATCAGTTGTTACCTCCCAGAGTTGTTAAGAGGAACAAATAAGACTTAAAAAACCAAATAGGATTAAAAAAAAAAAAAAAGAATTGAAGCTGAAGAAGTAAGCCAGAGCTAAAGGTGGGATCCAGGAAAGCCCACAGGAATAATTAAGAAAATCTATTGTAAAGTGATTAACAAAATATCTGGCACATAGCAAGCATTCAATAAAAATGTTCTTTCAAATGTTCATTAAAGAAAAAAACAAACAAACACTTAAAGTCAGCATCAAATCTCCTTGGAGAAATGTAGAGGTTGTGAGTGGCAGTCTAGAGACCTGCTCAGCAAATAAACAGCTAGTGAGTGTTGATTGGAAAGAGTGGTGATTGGAGATGCAGGACCCTGTCTTCAGGACTCTGACACACTTGGGTTCAAATCCAGCCTTGTTCAATGAGTAGATCTGTGAGCACAGGCAAGATACTTAAAGCAACACGCACACAGACACACACACACACACACAAGCCTGTTGCCTCATCTATAAAGCAGGAATAACAGTAGCACCCACTGTTGATGCAACATTAAATAAGCTCACCTTTGCAAAGCGCTTTGTGTAGTATCTGGTACATAAGCAGAGCTCCACAAACCAGCTATAACATTTAAACTGATTAGGAAAAGCAGCTTGTTTTCACTTATACTTATTAATATATGATGCATTTTATCCTATATGTGAATATATTTTATTCCATATGTAATATTTTATTCCATATATACTATTTATTTCCTATGAATTGTTAAAAAATACAAGCCTGCATGGTGGACTCAGGAAATGTTTCACACATACTTCATGTTGGCTAACTTGTTCAAATGTATGTGGGTTTACAGACACATGTATCTTTTACAGTGGCTTTCCAAGAACCATTGCTTATTTTTATTATTGAACTCTTATTATGTGTCAGGAACTGCTATGTACTCTGCATAAGTTATTTTAAATTAATCCTCATACAACCCTACTTATTGGGATATTTTACTGAAATAATAAAGTTATTTGAATCACAGGGAGAATGGGTCTAGACTTCAGGCCTTGACCTTATTCTATCTCCATCCTTTCAAATTAAATATATCTGCTTAGAAATATCACCCATGGTGGGATGAGCTCCTTACTGGTGGTATGTACTAAAAGAATATGGAATTTTTTTCAGGAATTGTTAACTCAGACTCTTAATCTTGTTGACAGTATCTGGCAAGACACAGAACTGTTTTTTAAGAAAAAGGACTCTCAGATAATAAATGCGTGACTGGGTAGTCCATGAAAACCTAACAAGGCCACTAGATCTGCCTGGAAGAATTCTAAGAAAGCAGCTGAATTCTAAGAGGACAGGTGAGTGGCTAGATGCACAAGGCCCTCCTTCTTGCTGGTCCCTATCAAAAGGGTCAAGAATGCTACTGAAATTCAAGTTCTTGGCAGAACCAATCTTTCCGGGGGAAAACAAACATAATATTGCCTGTTCAGTCACCCAGCTCATCCAGGGGAAAGTCTCCAACTGCAATCCTATGAAGTGATGAAGGGAACTCTGACAGGCAGTCCCAGAGGGCCAGATCTGATGGGCACCTACCTTGCAAGTCCCAGCCAGGGCCAGCAGAGCAAGCCATGTGGGACCAGAGATTGTCCTCTTTCCCAGGGCTCTATCTGAATTCTGAGAACTCTGAAACTTTTCCAGCATATTCAAAATTTAGTGATTTATGACCCCAAAAGTTAAAGATAATTCAGACATGGCAAATCACTCAGGCAGAGTATAATTTTTCTCACAGATCAGAAGAGTTATTATAACATTTTTTTCTGAATCAGTGTGAACACTCTGATGCTCTTTGGTATTAGTGAGATTTCAATTGTAAGTGAATGGACTCTTCTGTGAATCAAAAGCATTTCATTATTTTCTTGAGAGTTGGACCATAAAGAAGGCTGAGCGCTGAAGAATTGGTGCTTTCAAATTGTGGTGCTGGAGAAGATTCTTGAGAGTCCCTCGAACTGCAAGGATATCAAACCGGTCAATCTTAAAGGAAATCAACCTTGAATATTCACTGGAAGGACTGATGCTGAAGCTGAAGCTCCAGTACTTTGGCCACCTGATGCGAAGAGCCAACTCATTGCCAAAGACCCTGATGCTGGGAAAGACTGATGGCAGGAGGACAAGGGGAAGACAGAGGATGAGATGGTTGGATGAGACTGTCTCAGTGGACATGAGTCTGAGCAAACTCAGACAGTGAAGGACAGGGAAGCCTGGCATGCTGTAGTCATGGGGTTGCAAAGAGTAGGATATGACTTAGAGACTGAACGAAGACATACAGATCCAAACATAATGAATCATCTCAGAGACAAAGACACGGTTTGTCAAGTGCTTAAAATAATGGATAAAAATGAATATCTAATAACATATGAATGTGACAAGGCCAAGATGTTCAAAAGAGATATATACTATTTCTGCAGTATACACTGCTATGTCAAAACTTCTCCTGGAGTTGGGCCTGGACTGAGCAGGATAGAAGCATGCAGGAACAGAGGGCAAAAGCAGCAGAGGGAGATGTGAAAGCAGCAGACAGGTGGAGAGTAAAACAGAACATGGGCTTCAGAGAATCTAGCTTGTCCCCACTTCCTGGGGAAGCAGAGCCTACCAATGCCCTCCTGCAGCCCCTCTCCTGATGACCACCCCATCCCCCGGGGGCAGCTGCCCCATTCCTCAGCCAGGGACATCACCAACCACCTACTAAGCTCCTCAGGCTGGATTTCCTCCTGACCTCACCTTCTCTTCAACTCTTCCCATCAGTAGAAGGGAAAAACAGGGTTTCAGATGTCAGCAAGGCAAAGAGGCCTTCTCAAAATCCACATCAAACCCACAAGGTCAACACGTGAAATAAAAAAGACACGGCCCTCTCATGATCCCTTGGTAGAAAGGTTCTGAGAGTCTCTGAAATTCACTGTAAGTGAAAATTGTAAGGTCAGTGGAGCTGACAAAAGTTCTAAAAAAATCTTTTTGATGCCAAAGAATGACAAGCTTTGTTTCTTTTTATAAGGCAGGTAAGGCTCTTCATAGCCCTGGAGCAGAAATTCAAAAGATAATATGGGATTTCAGGAAAAGACAAATCCTCACTAATGTTTCTTCTTTTGGTACCTAAAAAAATAAAAGCATTAAAAAACCATGGGGATATAAAGTACAGCATAGTGACTATAGTTAATATACCATATTGCACATTTGAAAGTTGCTAAAAGAATAGATCTTAAAAGTCTTTGTTGCAAGAATAAAACATATTTTTAAACTATCTATGGGGATGGATGTTAGCTAGACTTGCTATGGTGATCATTTTGCAATGTATATAAATATCAAGTAATTAAGTTGTACATTTGATATTAATATAACCTTATATGTTAATTATACTTCAATTGAAAATTAAATAAAACAAAAAGAAAAGACATTAAGCTTCATGACATGAATGGTAGGAAAATGTCAGTCAAAGAAAGACAACAAAAGATTTCTTTGTGTATTTCTTTGCTTTCTAACCCCACCCTTCTAAAAATTATATTGGGTTGTCTCAAAACGTCTTCAGGTTTTCCTGTAATATTTTATGGAAAAACCCAAATGAAATTTTTGGCCAACTCAATACTAAAGAAATAAGAATTGACAAAACACTTCCCAGTTTGAATGGAAGCAGGTTATGGGAGACAGTAGGCAGCCCAGGGAAAAGTATTAAAGGGTTGAAATTCTTATAAGCCTGAGGGATCCAAGTCAAGGGGAAAAGATGCTGATTGGGAGAAACAACCCAAAGCAATGGAAGCGGGGTACATTCCTGAAGAAATGGGCCATATTACATGACATTTAATGGACACTTAAAGCAGACAGAAATAAGGTCCTTTGACAAAGACTGCATCCAGCCCCCAGCTAACGTCTCCCTCCATCCCTGCTGCAGTGACTTCAGGTTACAGATATCTACGTTTATCCCTCAGACTGAAGCTGAGAGAAGAAAAGTAGGCTGAGGTAAAGGAGGAAGCATGGCAAGGAGCATGTACTCATAGTCTCTCAAAGCAAAGAGAAGACTGGTTAGAAATGCCTCCTGTCTTATACATTAAACATAAACAAGAAGAGAAGTGGCATGGCAACAATACCAACATGCTACAAGGAAAGAAAACAAAGGGAAAGAGCAGGCAAATGATATGATGAACCTGGTCTCAAATAATATATATCAAAGAACAGAATGATACTCCTAGAAAATGTTTTGAGATATAACATTTTTAAAATATCTACATTCAATAAAGGAAGATCAGAAAATGATAGAATGAGTTGAAAATGCATGATGCAAAGCTAAAGAAACTAGCAAATTATCAATATAAGTGCATAATATATCTAATAAGTATGTAATAGCAAAGAAAGAATCTATATAGCTAAATTCATTAATTTGAAAGACCTGAATTAATCACAAAAAATATAGATGGGAATAATAAAAAGATTATAGGAAATAGAGAAGAGATGGTATATGTAGAGAATAGATCAAGGAATGATCCTTCTACACATAAGGATAGCTATTATAAAACAAACAAGCAAAGCAAACCTAAAAACCAAGTGTTTGTGAGGACATGGAGAAATTGGAATCTTTGTGCATTGATGGTGGAAATGTGAAACTGGGCAGCCAGTATGGAAAATGTATGACTGCTTCTCAAAAACGCAAGAAAAAAATAATTATCATATGATGCATATGGCAATTATCGTGTAATTTTGAGTGTATACCCAAAATAATTGAAAGTAGGGACTTGAACAGATATTTGTGCACTTGTGTTCATAGCAGCATCATTCACAATAGCCAAAAGATGGACATAAGTGTCCATCAACAAATAAGTGGATAAACAAATGTGGTATATCCATACAAATGAATACTACTCAGCCTTAAAAAAGGAAGGCAATTCTTCTTTCCACGTGCTACAATATGGATGAACCTTAAAAACATTATGCTAAGTGAAATCAGCCAGTCACAAAGCGACAAATGTTGTACGGTTTCACTTGTATGAGGTACCTGGAGTGGTCAAGTTCCTAGAGATCACGTAGAATGGTGGCTGCAAGGGGCGGGGCAGGCGAAACAGGGAATAAGGAGCTATTGTCTAAAGGGTGGGGAGCTTTAGTTCTGCAAGGTAAAAACAGTTCTGGCATTGGATGGTGGTTATGGTAGTACAACAATGTGAATGTACTTAACGTCATGAAACTTAACACTCAAAACTGGATAAAATGGTAAATTTTGCTATGTATATTTCACTACAATTTTTTAAAAATTCCAAAGAAGACATGACGATGGCCAACAGGCACATGAAAAGATGCTCAACATCACTAATCATCTTTAATAGTGGATGAAATCATCTTCAATCATCAGGGAAAGGCAAACTAAAACCACAATGAGATATTATTTCACATCTGTCATAATGGCTACTGTCAAAAAGACAACAAGGGAACGTTGTCCCCCTGCCCTACCTAGGTGCTGCTAGTGGCAAAGAACCCACCTGCCAATGCAGGAGACACAGACACAGGTTTGATCCCTGCATCAGGAAGATCCCCTGGAGGAGGGCAAAGCAACCCATTCCAGTATTCTTGCCTGGAAAATCCCAAGGACAGAGGAGCCTGGTGGGCTACAGTCCATAGGGTCACAAAGAGTCAGACACAATTGAAGCGACTAAGCACACACACAAGGATATGGGGGAAAGAATCTTCACACACTGTTGCAAAAGAAAATGGATGACAACATCATATCTAGTTAAGTCGCTATTCCAGTAGACAAGGGCCACAAGTAGGTATTCACAAACTTGAAAAAGCCCAAAATATATAGCAACCTTGAGTTCTTTTAGAAAAATGTGTGTTATGATGAAATCTACTTATCAAGAGCTGAATCAAAATAAATCATTCAGAAATGGATATGGCTTAAGCAAAAGAATTGGTACTAAACACTAAATTTATTTTAATACAAAGCTAAGGCTAAACAACTGGAAAATTATTGTTTATACTACAGAATATAAATACATAAACTTTTAAAAATGTAGTTACTATTTTTGATGCTGTAACAAACTCCATATCCTACTGGCAAACATGTGTATCTTGCTCACGTTAGATAAGGGCTGTGAATCAGCGGGGTCCATGGCCACATGTTTTCACCTTGCTGAAATCAGACCAAAAAGACCAACCCCTCTCTAAACATGCTGTTATCATTGTGGAGGGCTAAAGCTAGATGTCTCAAACCAAAACACACCTGTGAATTAAAACCTTTTGCTTAGAAAAGGCATACGTCAGGCTCCATCACAATTCACAGGCCAAAGTAGGTCACATGGCTAAGCCCAGAGTCACTGAGGTGAGAATTTAAATTTGAGGGCAGTAGAGTGGAAAAAAGTACAAAAACAACAATCTCATCTTTTCTATCAAGGAATCAGTTGATATTGTATTAAATCAAATGCAGTTATTTAGGCCTCATTTTCTCCTTTTACTTTTAAGGAATCTTATGCAAGTTAGTCAGAGAAGGCAATGGCACCCCACTCCAGTCCTCTTGCCTGGAAAATCCCATGGACAGAGGAGCCTGGTGGGCTGCAGTCCATGGGATTGCAAAGAGTTGGACACGACCGAGTGATGTAGCTTTCACTTTTCACTTTCATGCATTGGAGAAGGAAATGGCAACCCACTCCAGCGTTCGTGCCTGGAGAATCCCAGGGATGGGGAAGCCTGGTGGGCTGCTGTCTATGGGGTCGCACAGAGTCGGACACGAATGAAGTGACTTAGCAGCAGCAGCAGCAGCACCATACAAGTTAGTATGTCTTAACGGTAAAGAAACAGTTAAGTGAAGTATAGCAATTCCTTTAGTTTTGCTTCAGTACCATTTTTCCTGTGTTAAAGTCAAGTTAATCCTTAAATACAGCACATCTAGTGTGTGCTTAGTTAATCAGTTGTGTCTGACTCTTCGTGACCCCATGGACTGTAGCCTGATAGGCTCCTCTATCCTTGGGGATTCTCCAGACAAGAATACTAGAGGGGGTTGCTATACCCTCCTCCAAGGGACCTTCCTGACCATGGGATAAAACTTGGGTCTCATGCATTGCAGGAAGATTCTTTACTGTCTGGGCCACCAGGGAGGCCCCATTATATACAGTGTGATCCCATTTTAATAAAATATCTCTGATTACCCAAAGAGATGAGGCCAGACTGTGGTTTACAAACTGTCAGTATAGGTTCTTTCTTTCTAAGGGATGGTATTTGGTAAGATTTGTTGCTTTTTTCTTTGTTTCTTTTTATCATTATTATTATTATTATTTTATATTAGTTATTGCTTTTAATAAATATTTATTTAATAAAAATATTTTATAATAAAATTATTTTGTTATTTATTATTTTATAATGAAGTATAATAAAAATTATTTGATAATGAATATTCAATTTATTTAATAAAATGTTTGTAATTATTATTATTTGTTGCTAAGCATTTATCACTGTTATAAATTAAAGTCACTAATGTTAAACTGCAACAAAATGCCAAACACATGAATGCAGTATATCTTATCTACTTCTAAGTTATTCTAAATATATATATTTTTTTTCTTTTTTTTTTTTTTTGCCATACAATGTCATGATATCACCATGGGTTCCTCCAGAACCCCCCTCCCTCCTCCCTCCCCCCCGGGAAATCTCGCTGCACCAGCCCCAAGCATCAATCCTGGGCTGGCGATTGATTAGACATATGATAATTAACTTGTTTCAATGTCCTTCCCCCATATCATCCCACCCTTACCCTCATCCCCAAAGTCCACAAGTCTATTCTATACATCTGCGTTCCTTTTGCTGTCTCGCATGTTGGGTTCTCGTTACCGTCTTTCTAAATTCCATATATATGTGTTAATATACTGTATTGTTGTTTTTGCTTCTGGCTTACTTCACTCTGGATAATGGGCTACAGTTTCGTCCATCTGAGTAGAATTGCTTCAAATGAATTTTTTTTTAATGCTGGGTAATATTCCATTGTGTATATGTACCACAGCTTTCTTATCCATTCGTCAGTTGATGGGAATCTAGGTTGCTTCCATGTCCTGGCTATTGTAAACAATGCAGCGATGAACATCGGGGTACACGTGGCTCTTTCAATTCTGGTTTCCTCGGTGTATATGCCCAGCAGTGGGATTGCTGGGTCATATGGCAGGACTATTTGCAGCTTTTTAAGGAACCTCCACACTGTTTTCCATAGTGGCTGTACTAGTTTGCATTCCCACCAACAGTGTAAGAGGGTTCCCTTTTCTCCACATCCTCTCCAGCATTTATTGCTTGTAGATTTTTGGATGGCAGCCATTCTGACTGGTGTAAAGTGGTACCTCATTGTGGTTTTGATTTGCATTTCTCTGATAATGAGTGATGTTGAACATCTTTTTTTTAAAACTTTTTATTTAACAAAATTTAATTTCTTTTTCAGGCTCCCATAATTCCAGCAACTTGTGCCAACACAATAAGGGAGGTCCTTGCACCTGGGGAGGGTGGGAACATCTGATCCTCAGCTCATCCCTCCATGCAGCTTGTCGCCCAGGTCCATGTGGCCCACACAGTCTGGTGGCTTTCTCCCTTCTTCCTCTCTGCATTCAAGGCACACAGATGTCTCTGAGGCTGATCACAGAGTCATCTGCTTAAATGAAGCAAGGGATAGTTCCCTCCCTGGTGTCTTTTAGTAATAGATTTTAGAAAGGCCTTTTTATTTTTTGGTACCACCCTGAGGCACACTAGACCTTAGTTGCCTGAGCAGGGGTCCGTGCTCCCTGCATTTGACTCTTCACTACTGGACCATAGGAAAGTTTCTCTCTCCCCAGTGTTTTGATAACTTCCTGGGACTCTACTCTAGAATTAGGAAAGTCAGCCAACAGAGAACCCCCAGCTTGTTGCAATGGACACCTAGCTAAGCACAGGCAAACCATAACATGAGACCCGAGTGCCGTGTTGCTCCCAGCCCTGAGCGTGGATAAGGAGATCCCAGAGCTAGTAACAGCAAGCCTCTGGCTCCAGCCCCACCCTAATTCTTGGGAATATTTTCTTGCCTAGGGATACTGGGAAGAAGGAAACAGCTCTTTGTTTCTTGAAGCAGGTATCAGTAAAGTGACCATCTGACATTCCTGAACGCTGTTTCTTCACTCTCTCTCAGAGGCACCTCATGTAATCTTGCTAATGTGCCTACATGTTTGGAATACATTTAGAAAGTCCTAGAAATGTAACAGATGACATATGAGAACTACAGCAAACACTGCTATATGTTACAGAGGAATGTGGTTGAGAGAGTAAATCCTAAGAGTTCCCATCACAAGGGAAAAGTATTTTCTTTTTTTTTAATTTTGCATCTATATGAGATGATGAATGTTCACTAAACTTGTGGTAATCACTTCATGATATACGTAAGTCAAATCATTATGCTGTACACCTTAAATTTTATACAGTGCTGTCTGTCAATTACATCTCAATGAAACAAGGAGGACAACAAAAGATCGCTCTGCCATATTAACACTGAATTCAAAAACTCTGGTGATCTCAACTTAGAAGGCAGTATACCTGCCAGGTTAGGGGCTATTATTTTTGCTTTTGGAAAGGAGATGTTCACAGATGACAATGAAGAGGTGGAGAGGAAGAGTGATTTTCTGGAAGATTGTTCTCAGTTTACCTCCAAAAGAAAGAGAAGCACATCTTGCCTTCCTCTCCAACAAGCCAAGTGCTCTGCAGACCAAGAGAATGCTGGGGAAGGGTCTGAAATATTGAAGAAGGGAGTGAGCAGGATATTTGAGCAGGCCAACGAGAGGATTTATGGCCCATGGGATACACAGCCAGCAAGACTCTCCTTTAGAGGGAAGGCAAAAGGAATAAAAGGAAAGCAAAAACAATACAGCAAAAGGAAGAAAGAAAATGTGTTAAAAACAAAGAAAGTAGAAAAAAAAAAAACAGGCAATTAAAGATCCAAACTGAACTTGAGAAGACCCTTCAGGACTAACAAATGTACATATTGTAGATGAAATCAAGTAATTTCCAGGTCTTTCCTGAGACTTAAAGGTACATGTCCACGATGCATACAGGATGACTCACTGAATGTGTATACAATTTTGAAAACACCTTTACTTTCTACTGGTACATTAATCATAGGGCCACTTAAGATGAAGAGAACGTCTGCTTAAAAAATGTGAGTATCCAAAGCCCCAGCTAATGCACCTCCCTGCCCCACTACCAAGGACATTTTCTGTATTCCTATAGGGACTCAGTGGAGCATATTACATTTCCCAAAGAAGTCGTGTTGTTGTTTTTAATTCAGCTAAAATAGGAAAGGATGCAAAAAAAAAAAACTTTACAAGTAAACAAAGCTTATAAATAAGTAGAAATCTAGAAATATTATTAGAGAGGAGGATTTTCTGCAAACCAGTTTAATGTGTTTGAAACAAGTCTTCGCTCAATTACACCCAAGCATTTTATTAAATTGTGCCGATGCTCCACCTCATTCCAAAAGAATGTGGCGCGTGTGATATGCACAATGTAAGGAGTTGTGACATACACTCTGGCAACCTTCCATAACATAGGTCTCACTCTTTTCCTTGATATTCCTATCCAGAGGGTCAAGTTTCCAAAATCACTAACCCCTACTAATTGAAAGGAAGGGCTTTCTTTACTGTCAGAGGGAAGATGGTTGAAATGTATCTTACCGTTGATTTTAAGAACATCAATTACCAAACAATTAGTGGCTAAATTATGTATGAAGCGTACAATGAGTTATAGTTAAACTTCCAATGCCTTTGAAAGAACGATTATGTAGCAACAGTGTCCCCACTATTCCTAACGCTTTTCTTCCCCGCACTTCTTGTGGGTTCAGAGCTGTACTGACAAATCTATGTTATAGGCCCCAATTTCTCAGGAACCTCTAGGCAAAAGAATTTTACTTATCACTTCAGACTAGCATCATCTAAAGTTTACAAAAGACCAAATGTTAAGCCTTCCTAAATAAACTTTATCTTGAAGCAAGAGTTCATGTGTTGTATTTAGCAAACTGTCACCAATATTATCAGCTACCTTTAAGGTTTTTTGGTGTATTTTTAAAATTAATGTCTAAATGGGTCTCTTTTTTTTTTCACAATCGTTGCCATATTGTCTCATGTTTTATGTTATCCTCTATTATAAGAGTTAGGAGTTACTTGATTAGAAGCATGCATCATACAAGGATCTTAGGGAATTTTAGGAAATTGGATGCTCAGAGTAAATACTCCGGACAGAATATAAGTATGTCGTTTCATAGTTACATTGTTCCTTGTTGGTATTACGAAAATATTCCAGTTTTATTAGAGCTCCAAAAAGGATATAGTCTGTGAAGTTCATCTTGACATTTATAAACAAAAGATTGTTACCTGGTTTATAATTGTGATCTTCATGAAACATAAAATGCACATTTACCTGATTCTGCTCTTAAATACATTTAAATTTTAAGTTAGACTCTAGTGCTATAAATAACACTAGTTTATCTTTTGAGGAGTCCACATTCTATGCTATAGAATTGCAATATTTCTTAACCAACCCAAAACTGTTCACTAGTTTTATACACTACGTAAGAATAAGAGTATATTTCTTGGTATGTAGCTGTCCAACCTCCTGAACACATTTCCTAATCAAATCCTCATGTTCTGCTCATAGATGTTCTTTATATGTGGGTGGGGACAATTTCCCCAAAGTTCAAGTCTGAGGTCACAGGCCTCTGTTTAAACCTCGGGGATCAAGGGCCTGGCAGGAGTTAGGGGAACAGAATAAGCCATAGGCATTTAGGGTTCTGGGGTTGCCTTCTTGCTCCCATGAATTTCATGTTACATTTGATACTTCAGAGAGCTTATTAAAGGATGAACAATGTTTATTCCCTGTATGTACGTCTGCTGCTGAGAATTCACCCTGATTCTTGATTGAGAATGAAAACATGGATCCATATGTGTACAAGACTAACAGTAAACCTGGTTTTCCCAGGGGTTCTAAAAAGGAATACTAGAATTGGGGACATTGCAAGGGTGCACAAGAAGAGAGTTCAATACTGGAAAGCATTAAGAAATGGGTTTTAGAGCACATGAGATTTGTCCCAGTTTTTACTTTATGCTCCTTCACGGAGAAAAAAACTGTTACATCATTTTCTCTGGGGACACATCGCCCATTTGGGCAAAAAGGGTCACTGCATGAGTGAGGGGCAAGAATGGCCGCATCAACACAGACTTTTTTTTAGCTAGTGAAAGGGAAATGCTTTTTTTTTTTTCAATAAAAGTATACTTCATGATCTAATCTTTCAGAGGGTCATTTCTTGCCTTAAACTGTATGACCAAATAGCACCAAATTCTCACATTATGAAAGAAACATTACCAAATGCATACTTGATTCTCCAGAACCTATGGGACACTGACTTCGAAATAAAACAAGTGAATGGAATTCGCTTCCCAGCCCAAAGGCAAGAGAGAAGCTTGGTAACGATGCTGGAGCCATTTGCAGGCAGGTGTGACCCAACTTCCCGTTGGGAAAGTTCCACATCAGAGACTCCAGCCTCACACCTGGAACTAATTGGCCTCCTTTTTGGCAAATTCAATCACTAGGCCAAAGATTAAGTAGACCTTGGAGATTGTACAACCACTTCCGTTTCTAAGTGCCGTCCACCCCAGGGCAGGAAGGAGGGATGCTGGGGACGTGCCCCAGAGAAAGTCCTGCCCCACTGGTCCACACCTGCATCAGGAATCCAGTAAACACGCTTCAGCCTTCAAAGCCCCCAAACTAAATGCCTGTTCACCAAGCTGATGATTTCTTTCAGGATGGCAAGTTATGTTTTCCTGCATTCTGTACTAGAAACACTCACTCTTAAAGGCAGGTATGGACGCACATACAGAAGAATGCCTGCAATACCAACACATACTCTGGAGCAGTAGCATATAAAATATGACATTGTTACCTGGGAAGAGAAGCTATTTTTATGTAACTTAGTTTTTTCCCAGTATTTTAAAAAATTATATTTTCCATCCAGCTTATATGAATGAAATTAATGCGATTTGTTAAAGTTGTATTCATTCATCATCTTTTCAACCATCATTTCCTCTGTGGCTCCCCATATTCAAGCCTCCCTCTGAGACTGAGTGTACAAAGCATACATTAAAATGTGCACTGGAGCCCACCATCTGATGGGCGAGAAAGAATAACAAGCAGACAATTGAAATGCAGCGCTATAGATGCCTCAGTGGCAGAGAGAAGCACAGAGCCCTCCTTGAATATAGAAGGGGGATGGACTGAAGAAGGAGAAGCCTCAGGTCTTCTTTGTGGGTTTGTTTTGGTATCTGTGAAGACTCTCGGGTCAGAACGGCTCTTCCTACTCCATGATTCCCTCTCTGTCTAGAATGCTCTGGTTGCTTAATCAGATGAGGGGGCTTGGGTGGGTGTGGAGCACCGAGTCCAGAGAAAAGCCATGGCAGATGGAGCTGCTTTACCGGGGGAGCCAACTATCAAGTGTCATATGTGCAAAAGAGGTTGGGGTTCCCCTGGAGGAAATGAGAAGTCTTTAAAGTCCTTTAATCCAGGGAGTGTCATTCACTGCTTTGGGTGTCAGCAGCACCCAGTAGCTAAGTGGGAAGGCTGATTTGGAGGGTGAAGAACTAAAGTCAGAGAAAACAGGCAGGAGGTCTTGGCTGTTACTTGGTGAAAGATGCTGTGCATCTGGACTGGGAATGAGGGCAGAGAGGTGGGGCCAAGTTCAAGGAAATCCAATGGGTAGAACTAATCGAATGATACTGAAGACTGGGGAGAAGAAACAGTCAAGTGTGAATCCCAGGTTTCTGATGTGGTTTGTCTAGAGCAGCTTAAAATCTACAGCCCTAAATTTCTTATTCCCATGGTAAGAGATATCATGATTCACTCATTCATCCATTTATCTATTAAACAAATGTACTGAGCATGCTAGGGGCTGTCTGAGATGGGATTTAGCATTGAACAAAGTTGTAACACTCCTGTATCGATGATGGGTATATTCCAATGGAGGGCTTATGCTTAGCTACTCGGTTGTGTCCAACTCTTTGCAACCCCATGGACCATATAGCCTGCCAGGCTCCTCTGTCCATGGGATTTTCCAGGCAAGAGTATTGGAGTGGATTGCCATTTTCCTCCTCCAGGGGCTCTTGCTGACCCAGGGATCAAACCTGCGTTCCTGTGTCTCCTACATTGCAGATGGATTCTTCACTTGCTGAACCATCGGGGGAAGCCCCTTCCAGTAGAGAAAGGAGGACAATAGACAAATAGATTAAAATGTGTTAGATGAAGGGGATGAAGAGGATTGAGAGGTGCTAGGTAACACAGGACATTCAGACAAGTGAGACTTGAGCAGAGGCCTGCAGAAAGTAGAGAGAGGGAAAGAAAGAACGTTCCTAGCAGAAGGAACTTCTGGTACAAAGCTTGTAAGGCTAGACAGAGCCAGTGCTGTTAGATGAGTCAGCCTACATAGAGGCCACCAACACCCAAATGTGGTCAGTGCTGTGCTCCTGTGACAAGGGGGCTAGAGGAGGCAGCCTCTGTCCCCACCCCTGACATCCCCCACCCCAGGCAAATTGTGCAGTTTTCTCTGAAAGGAATGCTGAGACCACAGAGAGCAAAAAATCTTCAGCTTGTTGGATAGGAGAGTACTAAAGGTCTTGGAAACAGCAGAGATGTTACCACCAGGGAGAGGATAATGAAAGAGATCACATTTATTCCTATAAGAAACAGTGGGATATGGAAGCAGCAGGATCACAGGTGTGCTGAGGACAAAGAGAGGCCTTTCAGAGCACAGAGAACACCCCTGCCAGCAGACCCTACCAGCACCGACCGCCCAGAGAGGGGCACCGTCCCTCCACCCTGCCTCCATCAGTAGGCTAAGGGGGCATGTGTCTAGAGGCAAAGAAGAGAGTCAAAGGGTTGGAAGACAGATGTGTAGGTATATCTGGTGGCCTCTAAGTCCTTGGTGGAGGATGTAAACAGAAAAGAGAGCCTCAGGCAGAACCCAGGCAACAGCAACCTCAAAAGTGTATACAGAGGTGGAGGAACTCACTAGAGAGGCAGAGAAATGGCCAGAGAAGTGGGAGGAAACCCAGGAGAGCCTGGGTCAGGGGAGGAGTGTTGAGAGGCCAGTGGTCAAGGTGAGCAAATCCTGTGGAGAGGTCTAGGGAGGTGAGGCTGACGCGTGCCCACTGGACTCGGGAGCCGAAATAGAAGAGGATGGGAGTGAGCGGATGGCAAGTGGGCTCCTCTTTCAAGAAACCTGTGGAGGATATGGTGAGAGACATGGACATGTGCTTGGGAGGGCATTTTGTTGACTTTTTATTTGTAGGTTTTTGAAAGGGGTGTTGAGAGAACAGCTAAGGTATATTCACAAATGTAAGAGTTTATACGAGCCAAATCTACTTGAACTCAACTCACCAGGGAGGTAGAGAAATGGCCAGAGAAGTGGGAGGAACTGAACAGCCCCAAGCTGGGCAACTGCAAACTAGGGTGGTTATGAGCACTCCACTGGCCACAGTCAGGTCAAGACTTTTGTAGACAGGATGACAGAAGCCAAACAAGGAAGTCATTCGATTGGCTCTAACTTAAACAGCCACCTTACGCAGGAGAGGCGTGTTGACTGCTCACGACTGGCTGTTCTTCAGTTTCATTCTCTAAACCTTGCGGTGTTTTAGGCTTAGATTTTGATTTGCTTACATAGGCTGCTGAGACCTGAGAAGCCCCTCAGTCTTATAGCCTCCTTGCTTAATTAATTTCACAGGGAAAATGTAACGGTGACGTAATAATGAGGGCACAGAACCAGTAAAGAGGGAGAAACTGCAGATATGGGAAGAGAATGAGGGATAAGGCTGGGCTGGGACCAGAGCTCTGATGGCAGGGAAGGAGCAGAGCTGGGTATGGGTGTGCAGATGTAGAAGTGTGAGGCTGCAGTGCTGAATGATGGTTTATCTTTTTAATGTCTTTTCTATTCCTCTTCCTCTTCCTGCCAGGTAGGAGAGATGGCTTTCTTATTCACTGTCCTCAGTGGAAAAACTCACCTTTCAGTTTCAAGATAAAGCTTCTCAAGTCCAGGGTAAAGGCAGGTCTGAAGATTTGGTGGTTTTGATTGTAAGAGCTGGGTAAAGAAAAAAGCTTAGACTATTTATAACAGCCAAGGCTTGGAGACAAGCTAAATATCCATCAACAGATGAATGGATAAAGAAGATGTGGTCTATACAGATAATGAAATACTACTTAGTCACAAAGAAAGAATGAAATCATACCATTTGCAACAACATGGATGGACCTAGAGGTTACATACTAAGTGAAATAAGTCAGAGAAAGACAAATATCATATGATATCATTTATATCTGAGATCTAAAAACTGATACAAATGAACTTATTTATAAAACAGAAATAGATTTACAGACATAGAGAATAGATGTGGTAGTTTCTAAGGAGGAAGAATGGAGTAGGAGGCTGGGGTTAGGAAATGTAAGCTTCAGTTCAGTTCAGTGTAAGCGTGTGTATATAAAATAGTTAAACAAGGTCCTATTGTAAAACAGTCAAACTTAAAGGAAATCAGTCCTGAATATTCATTGAAAGGACTGATGCTGAAGCTGAAGTTCCAATACTTTGACCACCTGATGCGAAGAACTGACTCATTGGAAAAGACCCTGATGCTGGGAAAGACTGAAGGCAGCAAGAGGAGGGGATGACAGAGGATGAGATGGTTGGATGGCATAATGACTCGATGGACATGAGTATGAGCAAGCTCCAGGAGTTGGTGAAGGACAGGGAGGCCTGGCGTGCTGCAGTCCATGGGGTCACAAAGAGTGGGGCACGACTGAGCGACTGAACTGAACTGAACTGATTGTATAGCACAGGGAACTATATTCAATATCCTGTGATAAACAATAAAGGAAAATAATATGAAGAATATATATGTAACTGAACCACTGTGTGGTAAAGCAGAAATTAACACAACACTGTAGGTTAATTATACTTCAGTAAAATAAATTTGTAAAAAAGAAAGAGAAAACCTTGGGCTGGACAATGTGGAGCAAACCTGGAAGATGAGAACATAGGCCTATAAAACCATTCATAGGATGGTAGGAGGAGGCCATAGGAAGGAGGCAGGATATGAATCAAAGTAAGTATTTCCCTCACACAGGAAGGAGGTAAAGGTCTTTCCCTGGCTGAGAGGAAATCTTAGGATTACAGAAGAGAGCCTAAAATTAGCCGGAGGACCTGCTCTTTTCCTCACTCCTCAAGGTCAAAACCAGCAGGGGCATGGAGACAGGATGGAAATATCCAGATAGGCTTAAGGAATTGAAGCGCCTCAGTCACCATGGAGAGACAGAGTGGAGAAAACATGACAGCAACAATGGCACAGAAGGCCGGGGCTGGGGGTGGGGACACTGAATAGCTCCCCTCCCCCAGCTCTAGAAATATTCCTGGACTCCTGTGGGTTGTGAGGAAAAGTCCTATAACAAACAGCCCTGAAATTTTAGAAATTTAATTTTTTTTTTTTTTTTGCACACATTACATGACCGTTACTAGTTGGCAGGGAGGTCAGTCCATTTCAATACTCAGGGACCCAAGAATACTGAGGCAATGGCCATCTTGAACAAAGTGAATTGCCCTGGCAGGCGAATAGGATTCAGGAAGATCTTGCCCAGACAATCAGATATTTATCTTGACCCACCTTATTTTTGTTTATTCTTCAAATGAATCACAAGGCCCCAGACACATATCAGGGACTCAATGAGTGTAATTCAGGATTATTGGTGAGCAACAGTAATGATTACCAGATTTTCCATAATAAAAGGGAGTCCTTGTGCCAGCTGGAGCCTTGGGAATTTCGGGGAGAGGGGACAACCCAGAGAAGCCTGATGAGGTGGAATTGAGTCTCAGGAAGGCCATGTTACTGAGCCAAAGCAGAACTAGACAGCAAGGGTATGTGGGGGCCAGGAGATCTACGAACCACTCCAGCCACAGATGCTTCAGCAGAGAATACAGAAAACATAGAGGCCAAGGCCACAGCCTGGAAGCATGGGGCAGCAGAGCCATAGTCAGTAAAGAACAAAGGACAACACATGGACAAGAACATTTCCTCTGGGCCAAAAAAGTCACCAGGAATTTAGATTGCATTGAAAACACTAAATTCAGAATTAACCATATTTAAAACTGCAAGTGATTGAGTTAGCTTGAAGTAGTAAAAGAAGGGCATGTCACCATCAGAGGAAAAGGAGTGGGGAAGTTTGTGAGACATTCTAGTCCATTTATGGAATAATAGATAACGAGAGCTATATGGCTGTGTATCTAAGCTGTGATTGGAACCCTTCTGCTATGATGAGTGTGTGGCTGAGGTGGGAGGGGGTAGAGATTAGTGGCACCATAAAGATCAGAATGTTCATGTACAAAGGCATCTATTTTTTCTCTTCATATAGAGCCACAGTCATCTAGGATTCTGCTCTAAGTAACTAAACACTTAGAAACATGATGGTGGCCCACGAGCTGGTAACTGGAAGTGATGTCCACCCTAGGGAGCAGGAACACTGACAGATATCCATGTCCCCCCAGGGCAGGCATGCAGCATCCTGGATTTGGATGCAGCGGAGAACAGAGTGTAGCACAAGCTCTTGCCCGTGCAGCACATATTTGGCTCAGTGATAGCCATGCACTCCTGAAGACAACAAAATGGGAAACAATAAAAGGGGAATAGAATGGGAAAGACTAGAGATCTCTCCAAGAAAATTAGAGATACCAAGGGAGCATTTCATGCAAAGATGGGCTCAATAAAGGACAGAAATGGTGTGGACCTAACAGAAGCAGAAGATATTAAGAAGAGGTGGCAAGAATACACAGAAGAACTGTACAAAAAAAAATCTTCATGACCCAGATAATCACAATGGTATGATCATTCACCTAGAGCCAGACATCCTGGAATCCAAAGTCAAGAGGGCCTTAGGAAGCATCACTATGAACAAAGCTAGAGGAGGTGATAGAATTCCAGTTGAGCTATTTCAAATCCTGAAAGATGATGCTGTGAAAGTGCTGCACTCAATATGCCAGCAAATTTGGAAAACTCAGCAGTGGCCACAGGACTGGAAAAGGTCAGTTTTCATTTCAGTCCCAAAGAAAGGCAATGCCAAAGAATGCTCAAACTACTGCACAATTCCACTCATCACATGCTAGTAAAGTAATGCTCAAAATTCTCCAAGCCAGGCTTCAACATTATGTGAACCATGAACTTCCAGATGTTCAAGCTGGTTTTAGAAAAGGCAGAGGAACCAGAGAGCAAATGCCAACATCCACTGGATTATCGAAAAAGCAAGAGAGTTCCAGAAAAACATCTATTTCTGCTTTATTGACTATGCAAAAGCCTTTGACTGTGTGGATCACAATAAACTGTGGAAAATTCTGAAAGAGATGGGAATACCAGACCACCTGACCTGCTCTTGAGAAATCTGTATGCAGGTCAGGAAGCAAAAGTTAGAACTGGACATAGAACAACAGACTGGTTCCAAATAGGAAAAGGAGTCCATCAGGGCTATATAATGTCACCATGCTTATTTAACTTATATGCAGAGTACATCATGAGAAACACTGGGCTGGAGGAAGCACAAGCTGAAATCAAGATTGCTGGGAGAAATATCAGTAACCTCAGATATGCAGACGACACCACCCTTATGGCAGAAAGTCAAGAAGAACTAAAGAGCCTCTTAAGAGGAGAGTGGAAATGTTGGCTTAAAGCTCAACATTCAGAAAACTAAGATCACGGCATCTGGTCCCATCACTTCATGGCAAATAGATGGAGAAACAGTGGAAACAGTGACAGACTTTATTTTCTTGGGCTCCAAAATCACTGCAGATGGTGACTGCAGCCATGAAATAAAAAGCTGCTCACTCTTTGGAAGAAAAGTTATGACCAACCTAGACAGCATGTTAAAAAGCAGAGACATTACTTTGCCAACAAAGGTCCGTTTAGTCAAGGCTATAGTTTTTCCAGTAGTCATGTATGGATGTGAGAGTTGAACTATAAAGAAAGCTGAGCGCTGAAGAATTGATGTTTTTGAACTGTGGTGTTGGAGAAGACTCTTGAGAGTCCCTTGTATGCAAGGAGATCCAAACAGTCCATCCTAAAGGATATCAGTCCTGAATATTCATTGGAAAGACTGATGTTGAAACTTTGGCTACCTGATGCAAAGAACTGACTCACTGGAGAAGCCCCTGATGCTGGGAAAGATTGAAGGCAGGAGGAAAAGAGGACGACAGAGGATGAGATGGTTGGATGGCATCACCCACTCCATGGACATGAGTTTGCATAAACTCTAGGAGTTTGTGATAGACAGGAAAGCCTGGCATGCTGCAGTCCATGGGGTCGCAAAGAGTCAGACAGGACTGAGCAACTGATCTGAACCTGGAGACAAGTCCAAGAATGGCCTCTGCCTCAGGGAAGGGAGGAGAGAAGCAACAAAGATCCCACCACGTGGTTCTGACATCTGCAGTGAAGTCATATTGGCTGGCTCTGGGTATTTGATGGTAATGAGTAAAAAGAGAACAAAAGCTGGTATCAGACTGAGGTTCAAGTCCTGGCTCTTCCAACTACCTTTAAATTACAACTTCTCTGAGTCAGTTTTACCATCTACAAAATGGGGAGAAGTGTAACTCTCTTGGGTGTTTGAATGTTGATCAAATGAGATAATTCACAGACAGTTCCTAGCACATAAGAAGTTCCTGCACACATAGGAAGTATTTGTAAAATATGATTTTCCATTCTTATTTTTGTCTACTAGTGACCCATCTGGTCATTTGGAGAATTTACACCCTGCCTTCCTACAGGATGTCAAGTACTCCTTTAACAGTTATGGTAGGTCATCTGGAAAGTCAAATTCAAAATCACTTTGGACATTTCATAGTATAAATGTCATGAGATGAACTACCCCAACAGTAACTGAGCTGTGACAATCTTCTCTCCCCTCCTCCTCCCCAGCAAGGCCTGTTCAGTTGCATTATGTGACAACACAGAGGGAAAAGGCTGATAAGAAATTTCTGAAAGCTCTAATCATTGCTCTTCGAATCTATGAAAACAAAATTTAATTGAATGGTCAGGGGTCCTCTGTGGGTTTGGAACATTCAATTAAATATTGTTATCAATGATTAGAAGAGCAATGATTAGAGCTTTCAGAAATTTCTTATCAGCCTTTTCC